>JXXA01006265.1:0-12845 GCA_000956255.1 Anopheles punctulatus
CCCCGCCGTACCTCGTGCCGTACGGCGGTATCGTCTAGCTGGTACTCATCTCTTGCGTACAGCACATGCGGCGATTTAGAACTCCAATCTTTATCCCTGCAACGAACACAAGATGGCCGTGAGCAGGCAGCATACACTCGTGACGCCCACGCCCGCTCCAGCTTACCTTAAATTGAACACTAACAATATCAGTACGGCGAAACATAAAACAAGAAAAAAACATTTCTTAGGCGACACCTTCGATAGTCTCATCCTAGAGACACGTCCATCCGCTGGCTGAATGGATGCGACGGAAAGGTGTGTTGGAGTAGGCCACAACTGCGTTGGGCTTGGGTATTGCGCTGTTTAGTCGCCGTTGCCAAGCCAACACGGTGGAGATGTGCGACTGGTGTGGTGAGGCTCACAGACTGCTGGGATCCTGTCAGTGCGAACTAGTGTCTGCCGCAGGATCCGTGCAAAGGCATTGGTGCGTGTGCAGTCTATATAGTCCAAGCGTTGGTGGTTGGGCAACTACTGGTCGTTTGCGGCGGGATGGTTCTAACAGCGTGCTACACACCACCGGGGTCGCTCGCTCGATCGCGCTGTTCCATGCTTTCAACTGACAACAATTCGATTATCACTGCATGTCGCGAATGGCTGTCGTTCTTGCACTACTACCACCACCACCATCTGCACCACCCCCAGCAGCAGCAGCATTCGAAATGCACGGTCGGAAATGCGTGCGGGGCAGACTATGTTTTCCCTCCTCCCCCCACCGGCACTAGGGGGCGGATTCGCTGACGAGCTGCAGGGCGAGGGGCGTACTCATTCACACACTTTCGAATTCTCTCTTTTTTATCACCGGTTCGTATCGCGCTTAATGTTCCGCAGTAATTGTAATTATGTACCCAAAATTGACTCAACGATTGCAGCTTCTTCTACACTCCACCTACCCAAACCGTGTGGCTGCGCTTTACTGCCGTAGCACCTTCATCGACATGTTGGCCATGCGGCGAAGGTTAATGCGAATTATTAGTGTGGCCCACTATGATGCGAAGCAAAAAAGCCTTATCCACATCTCGGCTTCCATTTGCTGCTTGTGCTCCTGCTGGAAATGCGTTCCCGAACAATCCATTCGAACAGAATTGGGTTGTTGTTTCTCGTTTTTTTTTCTGTGTTTTTTTTTTCTTGTTGTAGTAAAATTCCGTAGTTTGTTTTGTCGGGTGCGATAATGGCGATTATTTCACGGTTCGCGTTCGATAATATCACTGCACGGTTTCAGTGCTGCTGCCGAGTGCTCGTTCTAATGCACTTTCAACTTGCGGGGCGACCCAGCCAGACCACACCAGACGACAGACGATTTCATAATTTTGATTTTTATCAACCCTGCCCGCTTCGTCGTGCGTGCTTCGCCGAACACTCTTTTCCACTGACGAGCTCTCTCTCCCGAACCGTGGAGATACGTTTCAGCGAGTCGGAGTCACGGACCGCAGGCCGCCTACAACGTTTCTGTACAAATTTTGAACCGAACACACTTCCTAATGCTAAACGTTGTTGACCGTACCAGCACCGGGAAGCTGTACGCTACAAAATCTGTGGCTCCTAGTCGTCCGCCATCGAGAACGAGTACGCGACTCGTAGCAACGTTTTTTTTTTGTTTCTTTGATCCCCGGACTTCCACGGACGTATGAACCGACGGACAGGAACACACCGATGACAATTCGGTTGCTCGCCGAATCCTTCGGCCGCTCGAACTTTATCTCTCCCTCTCTCTCCCACTCTCGCTCTAGAAGGATCTATTTTCCGTAGTTTTCCAACAAGTAAGGGTGAAAATGGAACAATTCTGTTATCCTTGCTCCTAGCTCTCTGTGCAGCTCACCAATACCAATACGCAAACGCGCACACTTGTCAACCAATACGCGCGCACGTGCGCATGCAAAAAGTATGTCCATGCCAACGGAACACTCCCCAACTGGTGTATGTGTGTGTGTGTGCGTTGCGTATTGTTTTTCTGCAAGGATCTTCTTGGCAACGAGAACGAGGGCTACAACTGTAACGTAGTATCCTGCGCGCGAGAGAGCGAGACAGCGCTAGCAGCAGCATTGGGTGCCTACTTTGACCGACGGTGTGTTGGTGTGCATCTGATGCTCTGATTGGAAGGGTGCGCGCGCGAAAGTGAACGTGTGTAGCTGTTGCGTGAGTTTCCGAGAGGGGTGAAAAATCCCACCCTAGGGGGACCTCGGAACGTGTGCGTGCACTCTTCTGTTGGTCCTGTTTTGTTTGTGTGGTTGTTGTGCTGCACCAAACCCACCGACCGATGCGTCGGTTCGAAAGGATACACTTTCAAATGTTTGTTTATAGCGATGACTTTATTATTTTATTGACTTCATTCACGGTAGTTTTGTTATTGCAATTCAATTGGAAACATGTAATCGTTAGTATATTTTACTCCACTGCACGTTTGTGTGTGTATGTGTGAGAGTTTGTTCTTTTACTCCTACCTTTAACCACTTTTCGCTGTCATCTGCCGCACTGTTGTTTATCGAGGATACCTTTATATACTCATAATCCATTCCGCCGCGTCGTTTCGCTTACCATAGCTTATAGGTTCAATGTGGTTTGCAAGAAAGTGATAATACCAGACCTTTCCGTTGCCAGGCCTTTTTTTAACGTTTCGCTAACGTCGTGCAGCTTGATATAAGAGTGTTTCGCGGAATTGCCACGTTCGCCGGATCGTTATCCTACCGTCCCATGCGCTACAGCGCCACTCATGCAACCGTTACTGCACACGAGCCAGCGGTACGCCACGCGGAATATTATTAGTTATAGTTGTAATAACAATGTGATTGATTCTAACTTCGCTACCTGCCTACCTGCGCAAGGACACCTGCATGGGTGTGTTTTGCAGTAAATCCTTATGTTTTTTTTTTGTTTTCGCTAGAATGGTATATGTTCTTGGCTCCTATCCCGAATTGCAGCAAATCAGTTATTACTAGTTACATTTAATAATGCCCCGGTCCAGCGGATTGCACACTGGGCAGGACCGAACAGAAGCAAAAAACAAAACGAAAAATATCGCATCGCATTCAACTAGCCTAAGGATCTCGTCGGGCGCGGCGCTAACTCTCTGGCAGGCATAATTTACTTCGTACCTAGCGCAAACGGCAACGGCAAATCACGGTACCACGCAGGCGGGAGTTCTGTGCTGCTCCGAACTAAGGTGCAGCAAAAGCTTCTCTTCACTGCAAAACGACACGAACACTTTCCCGCCAATCACGCTGCTAGCTTAATTTCACTCTTTCAATCTGTTCTCCATATGCATATGGTGTGTTCGTTACTTAGGATGTGTGTATTATGTACTGCTTAACGTCTTAATCACTAGCTTGGAGTTTAATTTATTAACAAAACGAAGTATAATAAGCTTGCTAGTCGTGTAAAACAAACAAACAAACAAACTCAACGTACACATACATGTAAACGCAATCGAAGCGAGTCGACCCCTTTTGTTTGTCTCGTGGTAAAACGTGGGACAAAACAAGGTAGAGAGGGGGGAGGAGAGTGGGGGGGGGAGGAAGGAAGAGGATTGCGAGTCGAATCCGAATCCGGAGATGAATTCCCGCTATAGTGTTGGTAGCATTATCGTTACACTAGGGGTGGTTTTTCGATATTTTTACAGTTGTCTGTGTTTTTTTTCTTTTCTTGTTGTTGCGAATAATGTGCTTGCGTAGGTTTGATTTTTTTTATCCT
Organism: Anopheles punctulatus; assembly: GCA_000956255.1. Lineage (NCBI taxonomy): Eukaryota > Metazoa > Arthropoda > Insecta > Diptera > Culicidae > Anopheles > Anopheles punctulatus. The sequence continues at coordinate 3,727 of JXXA01006265.1, forward strand.
GTAATCATACTTAGCTAAAACTTTTGTTTAGTTTAACTTTCCGCCTAATTCCAGTGGGATAGATGAATTTTAAAAGTTTGCACCACCGACCGTTAACAGATAGATCGCACCGAATGTAAAATCGAATAGCTCACTCACACTAATGCGCACATCAATAATTGTACGCAACAAACTCAAACTAAACGGCGGTCGGTGCGGGTATGTGTGTGTGTGTGTTTGTGTGGGTATGTGTACGCTGGGGGCGCCAAGAAACGAACATCCTAATCGCATCGAATCGTCCGCAGATATCCGTCGATGTGGAGCGAGAGAGAGAGAAACTGCTTATCGCAGGTCCGGGTTATCGTTGGCCTGCTTCTTGATTCGCAGCAAAATCGTCGTGTACCACTGGTCCAAGCGGGAGATGCTGTCGTACTCCTTGACGGCTTCGGTAAATCCATCCACGTTCTGTTCCTCCAGATGTTCACACAGTGTCTGCAGAAAAGCGATCCAACAGGAAAATAATGTTTTATAAAAATCGGCCCGAAGAATGCTCGCGTATTTGTGTCCACACACCTTCACGAGCTTGTACTCTCGCGAGTCCTGGAATGCCGGGTACTGTTGTGCGTACTTCTCCATCGCATGCTGAGCATTCAACAGATCCACGCTCAGATGGCACAGTGCGGCACGGAAGAAGTACTCCTTGGCGCTGTACTTCAGCAGCGAACTATCGAGACAGGATCCGGCCACCTGCTCGTAGATCTGTATTGCCTTCTCGTAGTCCTCCAGCTGAGCCGCATACTGGGCCACCTTCAGCATACACTTGTTGGCCGAGCTGGTGGACTCTTCTCCCTTGAAGTAATCTGCCGCCTGCTCGTAGTGCTGCACAGCCCTTTGCTAGAAGCGGTGGGTAATAAGCATGGTTAAATTTCACTTCCTTGCTTCCGGCATTCGTACACACGGTTCGGCCAACGGTACATACCAAATCGTTCGCTTCGTTTTCGTACATCTCCGCAATGCTCTGGTGGTGCTTGGCGGCCATCGTGAACCTTCCCATGTCGGTGTATATATCGATAGCCTTCAGCAGACAGTTTACTGCTTCATTTGGATCGGTCTGAAGTGGAAGAAAATGGGTATTTAGTTGCTCACGAAAGTGCAGCGCCGTGTACACTACCTTTTTGTAGCAGTTTGATGCATCCACATAGTTGGTGGCCGCGTCATGCCTACTGCCAGCCTTCGCATGCAGATTAGCCGCCTCGCAGAAGGCCGATCCGGCCTGGCTCCACTTCTTGGCCATCTTGAACATATTAGCCGCCCGCTGGTAGCATTCAACGGCATCTTCCACCTTGTTCGAGCCACTACTGTGTTTGTGTAGAAGGGGTGAAAAGAATAACAAAAAAAAAACATTCGTTCCACCGAATGATGGTGATGATGATGAGAATGATGACGACGTACAACAAAATTAGTAAGCTTTATTGATTGTCTTGAAATTCCACCGTAGTGCACCACGCACGCACACACAACATCCCGGGTATGTTCGTGCGGTCCAGTGGGGTAGGCATTGAGCTAGAGTACAAAGAGCACCCTTTTTTCACTTCCACGGCCTAGCGCACGGGTGGGAGCCACCCAAGGTGGGAAAACTGTGTGTGACACACGACGGCAGGAGAAATCCAGTAAGGTGACCTGCTATGTTTGCGGTACGCAAATTAACACCCGTGAGTCACACTTGTTTTCGTTCCGATCGCATCACTACTGATAGCGATTGCTTGATTAGTTTCGGTCGCATCGATTTGACCTACCCGAATAGTGAGCCGAAGAAACTTTTCGATGAGTTCAGTTTTTTCTCCGCTTCCGCAATCAGCTGCATCGCCTTTTGTTCGTTGTCAGCCATGGTGAACTTGGTATTCACAGTAAGCGGTGATTGTAAATCTTTGCACAGAGCACTAGCACCTTTACACAGAACTTTCTTTTCCAGCGATTGTTTCCTCCGCAGACCACGGATTTCGAGACTTCGTGAACAACGGTAGCTATATTATTGATTTTTCATTCCTCAGCGACGTTGAATGTCCAGCAGAATGAAACAAAGAAGAACAAGAAGCAGTTGTCAAAAAAGTGTGTCGTCACATTTTGAAATTTGGTCGTTTTTTTCACATTCTCTGAAGTTGTTTACGCAATGGAAGAAGAGAAAAGGTTCATATTTGTCCTATCTCAAACTTTTTTGGGCATTATTTTTGAATTCTTGGTTATTTTCTTGATGATTTAAAATGTTGTTAAACTGGAAAAAGTATGTGGTACACCCTGTTCGACACAGACGATTGCTGTCAAAACAAATTGCGTTTGTAAACAAATCCAATCCGGTGCAGTTCGTTGCTCATTGATGTGTTTCGCCGTGGTAAACGGATACAAAATATGCAGCAAAGTTTAGTGAAACTACGCACCCAATCGCCACTTTACGGTCAGCTGGTTATTGGCCCGCCCGGAACGGGTAAAACCAGCTACTGTCACAAAATGCAAGTGTTTTTGGAAAAAATTGGCCGCAAGGTGATGGTGGTGAACTTGGATCCGGCGAACGATAACATGGAATACACGAGTGCGATCGACATCATGCAGCTCATTACAGTCCAGGATGCGATGGAACAGTTTGGTCTAGGACCGAACGGAGCGCTCATCTACTGTATGGAGTTTTTGGAGACCAACTTCCAGTGGCTACTCGATCAGCTGAAAAGTCTCGACTGCAAGTACTTCATTTTCGACTGCCCGGGGCAGGTCGAACTATTCACGCACAACAACGCGCTGAAGAACATTTTCACGAAGCTAGAACAGCTTGGCTACCATCTATGCACGGTACATCTCGTGGAATCGCAATACTGTGTGGAACCGTATAAATTTATCTCCTGCCTTCTGCTGTCGCTGCACACGATGCTACAGATGGGACTGCCGCACGTGAACGTGCTCAGCAAGGCGGATCAGCTGAAGGAGTATGAAGCGAAGCTTCCATTCAACGTGGACTATTATACGGAGGTGTTGGATCTAAGCTATCTGCTGGAGTGTATGGACACGAGCCGGCCAGGGAAGAAATTCAAGCAACTCAACGCAGCCATCGTTTCCATGGTGGAAGACTACAGTCTGGTTTCCTTTCTGCTGCTCGACTCGAGGCGCGAACAGAGCCTGCTGAGACTGAAAAATGCGATCGATAAGGCGAACGGATACGTGTACGGTGCGGGAGAGGAGAAGAACGTCAACACGCTGCTAGCGTGCGCCGTCGGTGCAGAAACCGAATCGGATCGGATGGAGCGTGATATTGATCCTTACCTAAGCTAATGTAGATAATGCAAATAAGAGAAAAGAAACGTTTTTATTCCAAAGCCTTCTTTGCAACGTTCCGTTCCGAAAGCGTCTCGCACAAGCGTAATGTGCTGCTGGCACCCACTGTTCACTATACCAAATTAGGCTTCTTAACCTGCCCGGCAAACAGTATCGTGCGTTGTTGTCGGTTAACAATCATGAACCCGAACGGACGATTCGCCAAAAAGCGGGGCGGTGTTGCCTTGTTCGCAAAGACACCGGTCGTTACCGCGGCCGTCATTGTGCCTTCCTCGTTGACGACAATTTTGGTTTGCTGTATGACGCTGCTCACGAAAATCGCATTCAGATCCGATATTTTGCCAAAGTTCGCCAGCCCGGAATCGAAAGCTTCCCGAATACCCATCTGGGGTAAACGTAGAAAAAATAATTATTCATTTAAGGATGGAATTATGACAAACAAAATCGTGTAGTAATTGGCTTACCTGGTTCAGGATCGGTATCAAGTTGTAATCGGAGCTAAACTCGAATTTCGGCAAATGTACCTCCACCTCATCGTCGTCAAAGTCGATCAGACTTCGGTCCAGCTCCTCAAAAACGCTATCCATGCTGTAAACCGCAAGCTTGCGTATTACCTCTACGAGCGGAACACCTTTCCTGGGCATGATGAGCAACATGCTGAGCCGTCGGTTCGCCCCATAAGGCAGCTCCAAAATCTGTGCATCCAGTTCTTTGTACCCTGCGTACGGAAAAACACCTCGCTGGAACATCATCTCCACCATACCGATCGGTTTATCGTTCTCATCGTAGAAAGGAACGTTCCTGGTAAACGACCGATTGAATGGAATCTGTCGCGAAGGATAAAAAGAAAATAATTTTTTACAACCATCTCGGATAGTGTGCACGCATTCACGTCGCACTTACTGTCCACTGCCCTTGGAAGAAAAGAACCGACAGCATGATCATCCGTGCCTCGTCAAGATCGCTCATTTCGATCGCTTTCGGTATCAATCCGTTGGTTGCGTCCGACACGAGACGATTCACACGCTCGTACGTTTGCTGCCGGTTGGCGAAATTCATGGGCTGCAGTATGTTCGGGTTGTAAAAGAGGTCCAAGTTCGTTTCGAAATCCTTCGACACGGGCCGGTTTTCGTCAGTGATGACGTACTGTGCCGCCACAAGCTTAACATCGCGATCGAGTTGGCTGAAAGGATGCACACACGTTGCGACATTTAGCACCCGGGCACGAATCACGCACATCCAACGCTCACCTAAAGCTTTGTAGGAACGGTTTGTAATAGGTTCGTATCAGCTCCTGCGGCTGAACGTCCAGTGCTTCGAGCAGCTCTTCCAGCGTACGCCCGGATGCACCTTCCGTGATCAAGGTTAGGAGATTCCAGGCCGAAAACGGGGACACGATGATGTTCACCGACGTCACGTTCGCATCATTATCGACCAGCTCGGTGACATACTGGAGCATAGGAAGAGGAATTATGACTAATGCAGCACATTGAAGCAAAAAGACAAGCAAAAGCCTTGCAAGGCCAGCAGGGAAATTTCGTTACGCTTTGCGCTTACCTGGTAGAATTGAAGGGCAAACTTTTGCGAACTTCGCTGCAAACGATCAACGCCCGAATCTGCGCTCAACGTCTCATTTTGAGCGCGCACTAATGTTATCAGCACACAAAACACCAGACATCCGCACACAAACCGTCCCATGTTGTTGAACGTCTGCAGGAGAATAACAGATACTGCTCCAACAATGGGGACCACCAGCATCACCAGCAGCAACAACAGCAGCAGCAGCAGCAGCAGTCGCAGTAGATGAATAAATACAAAAACCGGTATTTCGATTCCGGTTTCACGCCGACCCTTGCAGCATTCTTCAGCCGCACGCACATAGCCGGCATCAGCCGTCTATTATCTAATGTTATTTTGGTGACTTTTTTTGGCTGAACCATCAACCGCACGCACACACACACTCACCAGCGCACCTGTGTGCACAAGCATATTACCTTGACGTCGGTCACCAGTGCCTGAGGCGTTCGAACGCTGGAATCAACATGGAGGATATGGACGCTTGAGCATGTGGGGACTCGTTGTCGTGCCATGCAGCGCGTCTGGGAAGCTCATCCGTGCGCAAGGTCATGACCCACTTCATATCGGGGAGCCGCAAGTGCATCACGGAGCGCGCATGTGCATGGAAGTAGGACTAATTGCTGGGTCTGGCAAATCCGACCGCTCTACAGGTTATTACAGTAGAGTGCTCCACAATACACCGAAGCATGCACAAACGATAGTGGCTATGGAAATGAATCAACAGGAATGACGGTCGGTGTCGGTTTCGGTATTTACTACGGCCAAAGTCTGCTGAATGAATTGCTACGTACACACGTGATTACCCAAATAAAATGGACATGGTTAAACTCATTAAGCATACACACTCAAAGATACACAAAATGGTTCCAAAATTACAGTCCATCCATTATAAGCAATGTCAGTGGTACCATTCGTTCGTGGTAGAATGGTTGCCATGGTAGCAGTGAAAGTAACTTTTTCCACCAACTGTACTACGTGAAGCATGACACTCAGCTCCCACCCGTGTTTAAACATCCATTATATACACATTTTGAGTTGTAACAACAAGTTAACGCCGGTGTGAAAATACTACATTAATTGCAGCTAAAACTATTCGAACCAAGTGATACAACGGAAGAAGCTGAGAAGCTACCAGAGCTCACATACACTCTTCAGATATAAACCCTATCCAAAACAGATGACACCCTCTTCGCTTTGGTTTAGAAGGATTTTTGACGAGTGATGTAGAAGCCGTAGCAATGGTTGGATTTATCAAGAGTACGATGGTCTTCCTGCAGATGGCTATACGTCGCAAGGTTCCTGCTCAGCTTGCAGTAGAAAGACGTCGGTCAAGACACGAGCAGAGGCGTGGAAAGCTAGTGTCTATAAGCTCCAGCTGCTATAACGTAACGACCTAGCAACATTTTATCCGAATTGCGACACTTCTAATCGTACAACGCAACTTGGCCCAGGGTGACCAGAACATCGCGCAGCGTTGGCGTTCTAACGATGACACGGTCACACATATTGAGTGAAAGCCAAACTGTTAGCCTGTATTTCTGGAGTTGGACCCTCCATCCCCGTGGGAAACCCTCGTTCTCACTCGCCCATGGTGTGTGTATTCAAAAAGCAGTACTTTCTAAGCTGACCGCTTCTTGAGTGTCCCAACGGCCCCAGGGTTCCCGTGCGTTCCCCCATCGCCTCGGATATGCATTGCAAATGAAGGAGCGTTTTAAAAGCTGCTTCCCTTCCCCATCGGCTGCTCAGTCGCGGAACATCGTGGAGTGGTAGTGCCACGTGGCGCAGTGCAAAGTTTCAGCCCTGGGTGAAACGAACCGCGGTCGTCCCGGTCGGCGGAGTGTTCTGTTGAGCAGTGCTGGTGTCGCCCGTGTTCAGTGCCGTGACGAGTGCGAAACAGTAGCAACGCCACGATGACGCTCGTCCTACAGCGAATGTACGATGTGTACCGGGAGTACATGGTGGAGAGGCGCGATATGCGCAGTGCCCATCTTCCGCTGGCCGGAAAGCCATGGCCACTGATGTTGGTACTTGCGGCCTACCTGTTCGTGGTGCTGCATGCCGGACCGCGGTTCATGGCCCAGCGGAAAGCGTACGACTTGCGGAAGGTGATACGAGTGTACAACATACTGCAAGTGCTGATTAACAGTGTCATATTCGTATGGATTGTAAGCAACCGGAAGGGCAGGGAGCAGTCGCTGGTGCGGCTCGTGGACAAACACCGAACGTTCCCTTTTGTTTGTTTTTGTCGTAGGTCTTCAAGATGGTGTTCGTGTACAGAGACTACAACTTCTCCTGCCAGGTGGTCAACTACACCACCGACTCTCGCGGGCTCGAGGAGATGTATCTGTCCTACAGCTACTTCATGCTAAAGGTGCTCGACCTGGCCGATACCGTGTTCTTCGTGCTGCGCAAGAAGCAGTCGCACGTGTCCTTTCTGCACGTGTACCACCACACGATCATGGTGTCCGGGTCGTACTTCGGGTTGCTCTTCGTGCCCGGTGGCCACGCGACCATGCTCGGCATCTGGAACACGCTCGTGCACGCCATCATGTACTTCTACTACTTCCTGTCGTCGTACGGCTCGCAGTACAGCGGCTGGTGGAAGCAGCACCTAACGCGCATGCAGCTGGCCCAGTTCATTCACCTCGCATTCCACTTCGGCATACCGCTGTTCTTCAATCGCGACTGCCAGTTCCCTCGCCTGTGGATGGCTATCGGTTTCCTGCAGGCGCTCTTCATACTCGCATTGTTTATAGACTTCTACATCAAGTCGTACGTAGTGAAGCGGAAAAAGCAGCAGTAGTGCCGTTGGCAGCGCCGCTTCCGGCGGACAAACAGGGGACGCACTTTTGGTAGCCGAACAAAAGGGCCAACTCGAATCAAACGTACAAATTTCAGGTGTGTATGTATGCAAGCCGCACGCGAGCGGTCTCGGTGCCACCCGAAAAATAAAACAGACAATAAAACGAACAGCAGATACCGAAACAAGAACGAAGTAGCACACTAAATCGACGCATGAAACGAAACTATACCCGGTTCAATGTCAGTTGGGGTAATTACAATTTCCAATCGCACCTCCACCGCAGAAGCCCATCCGTAAAGGTTCCTTGCGGTGGGTCAAGAAGGGGCGTTGTATGGTAGTTGATAATTAACTGCACTGATTATTCAAGTTCGTCCACCAGCGTGTTCCTGCTGCCAGCTACTTGCCGAGGTTGCGCTGCTACGTCCCGGCCCAAATTTGCCGATGTCACTGTGACGATATTGGCTCGCGTGGATTCCTCCAACGAGGCCAACGTTACCAGACGTACGACCTTCAGCTTGTTGTATTGCTTTGGTTGCTTACTTGCTTACTTTATAACCTTTCGGTATACTGCTACGTGAATACTAGAAACGGACACTCAGAACCGCTAGAAACCTCACAGTTTCATACCACGAGTGGAGAAGTACTTGGAGTTTCAACCGAAGAACTCAAAGAAACTGACGCTCGTTAGCGAGTTTACATTGTGTGAAACTCTCTGCACTGTTTGCAATTCTTGGACTGTTTGTTTTTTTTTTTTGCTGGCAGTAGCCAGACAAATCGCACTTATGCTTCGTTGCGGCCATTTTATGAATATATCTAGACAATTTTTGCACATCTTTCACGTGGAACTAGCTACACACGTGCCGCATGTCCGGACGTCTAGGACTTTCATTGCTTACTGAAACCTATATTCAGTAAACTCAGAGGGCTAAAGCTTTCTTTTTTTGTTTTTTTTTTTGATAAATAAATAACACACACATTTATTTGTAGGGCAAGGCCGACCGCTACCGAACACCAGTACGGGTTGAATTATAGAACTTATTTAGCGAAGAGGTAGAATAAGCGCATGGTACATACGGACCATTGCCATACCTCCGTTGCCACCTGGCGTGGTGGTTGCGAAAAACACACCTCACCCGTACACGAACGCTAGGACGCGTGATGCGCCATACTACGTCACCCAGGGCCGTAGAACTATTTGCTAGTGTCGCTGGTCGGTGTATGGTTAATTAATTGGTCATTAATTTGCGTCTTCCGAAGAGATATTCGTACTATCTGTCTGCAGCCCGTCCCGGTTGCATGTCAGTCTTGCTTCGAAGTTGCTCCCGCGCAGAGTTCCTGCCCGACTTTGGCCGTTTCCGTTCTTCGGTTTTGCCCAGTACAACAAGATGGCGTTAATTCTGCGCAGCATCTACAATGGTTACAAAGACTATCTGAATCT
>JXXA01006266.1:0-13456 GCA_000956255.1 Anopheles punctulatus
CTTTGAATAATATTTATTTACGTTTTGTGATCTATTGCACGCATGTAGTGAGTTGGCCGGGTTGGCGTTGGGTTTGCCGGTTGACTGAATTCTAACCAGCACGATGCTTCACCCCTGCTGCGTGGTGTTCCCCAAGGAAGCATGCATTAGTGTAGGGTGTGAGCGGGTACACTTCGAAGAATCGTGGTTATGGGTAATCTGGCCGCATGAAAAAGTGATGGTGCAAATAAGGGCGCAAATAGTCTCGATTCGTATAGATAAGTGCGGTATTGAATCGGCAGGAATCATTTTTTCAACTTGAATCAGCGGTTAGGTTTGACTTCATTTAAATCCCTCTCTCAAACCATTTAAAAGAAAGGTTAAAGACATATAACTCTTCTTTGTGTTTTTATTTTTGTACCCTTTATTTCCTCTGAATTTAAATAATTTTTTATGTGAAGAATGATGTCAATTTACGTGTTTTCGTTGTTTATATTATTTTCTCAAACAGCCGTGATAAAAAATTATCAAATCAATCTACCTCTATGCAATTTATTTTTCACAACCTTTGCAACATTTTGGCTTACATATAAGAAAATCAATTCAAGATCATTACAAATTGTTCAAAACGGTTATACTCTGATTAGAACCGTCAGAATGCTGGACAAAAAAAAACAATTAGAAGCAACCACTGCGAAGGCAAAGACAATAGCTCATAAAATGGCAAATGAAATGGGAAATAACAGCATTCCCATTCCACCACTTAAACATCATGAAAATCTGCAGATTCTGAAAAGAGATAGCGAAATTCACAACGCGGTTGAACTGAGAATGCTACTTGTAACAAATTCAGACAGAATGGCACATAACCCTACTCTTAGAATGTCAAGATTTTAAAGGATGGACGAAGAAAAAAGAGCTTTTACTTAATTGAAAATTATTTTCATTCGTAATGTTAATAGTATTACAACCACAGTTATAGAATCACGTTGCTATAGAAAGATTAGAGTGTTGCAGATTCGCTCAAAAGAGATCAAAAGGTACTCGCAGTGGCAGTAGCTCGAGACCCTTTACTTTAAGGCCTCGTTTGAAATCCATCAATTTATATGCTGTTCGATGGTTTTTATAGTAAGTTTTTTTATTGTTTAAATATTTGTCCAACTATATCAATTTCTAGCAAATAGATAAGGCCATTTCTTCCAAATAAAATAAATACATGGAATGGAGATGGAAGCAAAATGGAAATGTTCACAACTTTCAATTATTTAACCCATGGGGAAGAGGACTGTATAGAGGTACTGCAACAGGTCCGTGAGTGAATAATAATTTGATTGAAGAGAATAATGAATATGCATGACTAATTAAATAATAATTGCATTTAATCGATACAGGCAATCTGTGACTTCACTCTGAGAGATGTATGGATGTGCTATGCTAATTTGGTGTAGGAATCATATTGGTATCATATTGACATATGTAACATGAGACATGAGAGACAGTTCACTATAAAAAGTTGCTGATAAAATTTATCAGGCAATAGCAAATGAGGCAAAGAAAATTGAAAATATGTAAATATTTTAAATTCAATACAATGGAACTCCAGTTGAAAGCAAAAATAAAATAAAAATAATTTCTTGGGTATTTTTGCCCAAGTTTTGTGACCAATCATAAGATAGTCCTTTATAATAAAGGACTAGTTTATAATAAAGGACTAAAGGGCTAGTTTATTTTGTGTGCTTACCGTCGGCATTTCGCAATTAAATTTATCTGAGATTTTGTTTTCGTTTTATTTTGGTTCTATTTTCGTGTTTCAGCAGTACTTAAAAAAAATAGAACAAATTAATAGAACAAAGTGTTGTTACCCTGTTTTGGCTTTTTAAGAATTGGTAGTTAAGGTATACAATTAGCTTTGTCATTTCATACTAAGAAACGAAAAAGCCGTCGGCACAGCGTTAGACTGTTCAGAACTTAATGTTACTGCCTCGGATGTTACCGCATTTTTTCGTTCTGACACAAACAGCAACAGATCCATTTTAACGAGATGTGTAACTCGGAGAATAAAGAGTACAATTACAGTAACATTCACCTTTATGCAATCGGGCACTGCTATACACTTTTATTTAATTGTTTCTAAAAACACAATTTTCTTTGCTCTAGGAAAGATTTCTAAATTAGGAACACTAATCAAATAAAAAAAACTTTAATGTTCCCAGTAGTGAATGAATTTACTATTCAATCCTTTGATCACTGTTTTACTTTCTGTAATATCCTCTCAATACGCCAAACGCTTGAAAATATCACTCTCTTCAAATATATTGGTATTCTTACATCTTTATAAATCCTTACTTGAACTGTGCAAGAAAATCAAATATGACTGAACAGCTTCACGAGAACACAACCCAAACTCTTCAAACATTCCACTGACAACGTCCACGTTACAGAATGTTTTCAGCCAAATAACCATGAGATCTCAGTTGCGTTACAATTGCACACTGCTCGAAATTATGTCTAACGATGACGAAATCGAGCACTGATAAACGCACACCACGGCACAAAGCGACCAAATGACATAGCCACGCCTTCCATAGAATCATGATTTCTCTCCATTTTACTTCTCACACACCAAGTTTTGTAAAAGGTTTTGTATCCTTTTTTCAACGAAGCATTGCAGTCGTGTAAAACATAATCTGTACTTCCTGTACGATACGATCGTGTAAACACAATGATGGTTGATGATGACTGTAGTGAGAAAACTTGTGATGGTAACGAATGCCGAGTTCTAGTTTTACTGAGTGAGAGAATACAAGCATGCTCGTTGAATCATGTGTTTAGGAAAACCTGATGCACAGGGTGGCACAAGGCTGATTAAGACTAAGAACAAAATAAGAAGATAATTTGTTACTTATTGAACATATTTATGACCTGAATTATTTAGAAATCTCAAAAAAAAATTAAAAATGCTTCATAATTTAATATATACTAACACGAATTTCGCTTTTGAATTCTTTTAACAGGTTTCAGAGGTGACTCGTTTTATGATAAAAAAGATTTAATCGTAAGCGGACAAGAAGCATAGTGTAGAGAAGTGATTTGCACAGTACACAGTGTATGTGGTAGGATTCACCTCTAAAATCGGTTGTGGTAATGAATCAAGCAAATTGGTTACAGATTTATGAATCTCAATCATACGTTAGTGTAATTTGTCACAAGGTTATTTTAAAAAAATAAATTGGTTTAGTTTGTAATAATGTTTTGAACGAGACAAAATTTAAAAAAACAGATTACTCGAGACAGATTTAGTAAAGGTAGATGCAAATATGTATGAAATCAAAATTCTTCATGTAGTGAAATAACCGTATTCCAATAAACTCAATTAAATTTCACGACGTATTAATGCATTTGTTGGACAGAACAATAAATTTGTATGTAAATGTTTTGACTGGAAATAGTCAAAACAAATCCTTTGGTGCTGCAATATGGCAAAGTGAAGGTATTACAAAATGCTGTACAAAAGTAGAAGACTGTCGTTTATGTTAGCAATTGCTCAAAATTACAATAACTGCTTTAAACTAATGAACCTAGTCATCGTTGCATACATTTTCTCTCTTTTGTATAAACAATTCCTTTTAACCAAGAAAATACTTTCCCAACAGACTTTGTTAAGGAATCCAAACGTTACTTCTAGTATAGATGTGAACTATTTTATTGCTTTCTGATGCTATTCTACAAAAATGAGAAAAAAAACTTGAAACATTTTAATCGATAATTGATACTAACTTATGCCAACATTGTGAGCCTATTAAATTTTAATTGAACTGTAAGGAAAATGTTTTCATCTGGAGAAGTGCATATTGTGAGTAATAATTGATGGTGTTGATTGTTTTACTAGTCCAGAAAATTGCTTACTTTATAAATCCTAATAAGGCTAGTCTATAATTAACACATTGATTCGTGATAGGTGTTTTCAAATAAAACCAAGAAACTAGTTAGAAACTAGTTGAAAAAAATCTTTTTTTATTATTCATGAAAAAGATAATTCCGTGTGAAACTTTACTCACATGGATTTGAATAAATGGAAACTACAACTCGTTCAATGAATGGTTCCGAAATAAAGAAATAAATATTGATAATAGATAACTATAGGATTCGCATGGTTCCGTAAATTTCAATTTGCTTAAAAATTCCAAACCTCATGTTGGAGCAAGCCTTTTCGTTCGTTTTGTACCGATTACCTTAACATTTCTAAATATCTGTGTTTTTTTTTGTGTGTTTTTTTAACGTTTACTGACGTGAAGTTAGAATGATTAAAAAAAGGGTTAAGTATTTGTTTTTATTTTGTCGCTCTCTAACGCAGAACATATAAAACAAAATATTTTGCCGATCCACTGTTTTGTTTAACTTGTAGTCATTTCGGAGAAGGCTGAAGGTGCAGATTTTTTAGCTTAGTATTTTTTTATCAATCTTTTTTCCAATAGTTACCAAAACAATGTATTGTGATTCGAACGATGCTGACTGACTTGTTTATCTGCCAACCTTATTCTGACATGCATCAGTAAATATTCGGAACAAAGTAGTCGGAAAAATCGTTTTCAACAGCTTCGTAGCTTCGGGCGACGGCTTCCTTTTGATGTCGCCGAACCATCCCCGTGAGAACGGACAAGGTTGGAAAAACTTATTCAAATTACGGGATGTAAGTTATTTTTCTTTGACTACCATCCTTTGATTCGTTGCATTAGACTGCTAGATATTAAACACAGGATAAGACGCAGGAGGGTAAGGGTAAGGGTAAAATAGGAAAGATCTTGTATCACAACGGGTTGTTACAATCCTTCTACCACAAACAAAGGAGCAGAACTAGTGCTTTGAAATGTAAATGTTGTGCCTAGGAGCGTTACTTTGACTTTGGCTCGATTTCTTCGTCACCGAGACCACAGTAATGTACTCATCATCATCGTACAAGCGTGGGCAATCTTCAATCATTTACTGAGGTGGGTGATTTGATCCCAGTAGTTTACTTAGGGCAAGGCTAAGAAATCCAAAATGAATCACTCTCACTCCCACTTGGACGAAATCTTCCACAGTACCAGCAGATGCCGAGGGGCGAAATGAAGAATTATAGAATCCCGTCTTTTACGCAACGCTTGTACGGGTGGCACCACTAAATGGTACCAATTTGCTTGGAACATTTTGTCGCTGCTTTTGATCCTCACCCATTTTCGGGTGCTTTATTCTTTGTGCTTTCCGGCTTCGTCTTTGTTCAGCAGTGCTGCTGATAAATTAAGACCCTTTGCAATAACAATTCCTATATCTTTGAAGGAAATGGAGCAAAATAAAATTAATTAAATCTCTAGAGCAATCCAATCGTGCTTCATTTTTAAAGACGCATCTGGCATATCAGTGAAATAAGTTTTGAACACAAAGATTTTCATTTTCTTAACACTTTCTGGTTTAACTTTTAACAAACAATGAATAATATATAATTTATACCTAATGAATAGTACATTGCATCGAAGCGAATCGCTCATTTTTAAGTAAAAAAGCTAAAACACAACTGATTCGATCAGTATTTGACCTCCAAGTTGTTGTTGGCAAGGCATTCAACCGAGAGGCGTGAGAAAGTTTCTCTTAATGCAGTTGATGGCATAGGGTTCGCTGCTGTTTCTATTAAATTTCATTCGCTTGGTCATGCATGCGAACAATATTGGTCTGCAAAATTTATTATGATCTAGATTAATAGCAGTGGAGTTTTCAGGTCCATTTCTCGGCTCAGAAACGCCGGATTGTTATGTCTCTGGATAAATTGAGCGTTTACTACACTCTTTCGGTTTCAAGCGTGAATTTCACCACCCGTTATGTGTGTTTCATGCTTCTGCTGCTTCACTGATTCACAGACGTCTAATTTTGATTCATTTGCTAAATTGGTTAATTGGCTGTTTTAATTGTTTCACTTCGACTGCGTCAAATGGAGCGGTGGGTCCGCCGTTAGTATGGTTGAAATCCCAATCCCCACAAATTGAAACCAATGTGAAACTGATCCACAGTGATCGTATGATGACAGTGGGGGTGCTGAAGTTGTTGGTAAGATGAGGTAGTTCGGATAGGATAACCAACCTTTTCTGGAACATGGGAACTAAAGGGTAATTTTTTTCAAGCTATGTCAAGGAAAATGCCACATCCTACCAATTGAGATTTATTTCGCTCTCTTCCGTTTTGATTCCGATTATACCAAACACTACCAGCAGCAAATGTTCCGGCAGAGTCTGTTCATTACGATCGTAGATCAAAATTGCAAACTCGCCCCAGCCTGTGCAATACTGTAATGTTTTGTCCATCAACAGCAACAGACTTCACATCCCAGTTCTCGGTGATATCATCACCGACACTGTCTCATCACTGTCAATGGCGGCATTAAGAGTGAAACGCTGGGAGTCACATTTCGAAAACCAGCAACACGGTCAGAGCCACTGGGCTGATGAAACGGAGACACAATTGTTCGTAATCTTAGTTGCAGCTAATTGAAACATAGATTGAAGTCAGTGATCTTTGACATTTTCAAAAGAGATCCACGTTCCGCATGCTGCTCATTGTTTCCGTGTTATCTGGTAAATTTTAAAGAACCGGCTTTACGGTTTAATTTAATTTTTTACAGATCAGATCAAAATAAGACGATTTAAAATATGTTTTTTTTTCTTTGATGATCAAAAATAATTACAAAATGTTCAATTTAAGCCATGCCCGCCTATTTGTTACACATTTTTGGATTGAGTTATTGACATGAGACGTTAAGTTTGCTGTATCTAGTAGCTATGAGCCTGTTCTTGTCAAAAGAAGAGTACTCAATTTCATTTTATAACACAGATTGTTCGATTCAAAAAGATAAATGATACTCAATATGAGTTTTTGTTTATTTTTTACCCGGCAGCAATATCAAGCTGATGCTGAGTGAAACATTTAAACTTTATGTAACGGAGATTACTTCAACTGTACTGAACATTTTTGACATCCTTCGAAAGCAAGGTAGTTTGGAGTTGTGTTTGCAAAATGTCATAAATGTGCCGTTTTAAAATAAAGCAAGTTCATCCACTCTAACACGCATTTAAATAATGGTATACCGATTTGTATAAAAATCCTTCATCCAACTTCAAGCTTACTAAATCAAACAATATTTTCGTACCGGTTGAAGGCAATATGTTTGATTGAATTTATTATCCTTCTGCTGCGCCGGCCATGCGATAAAGCAGCCCTCCAATCATTTTATTTGGAGTGCTAAAGTCACTCGCATGAGTAATGTGGCAGCAAATAAATCAAACAAAATCCTCCATTCAAATTTGCGCTAACATTCGCTGTGTGCGTATTGTTGGCGGCTTCGAATTCACCTGCGATTCCTTTGTATACCGGGACTCAGATGTACAGATTATCTAAACCACAACAACGACCGCATGCGATTCGCACGCTTAGTGCATATGGTACCACTTTGATATGCTCCTGAAACCGTGCCAAATTGTTCCCAAGCTTTCAATTTGCTAAACGATTGCGTAGGTTTTCAGTTTTTATTTTACTACACCTGACATAAAGGTTTTTTTCCGTCAACGAATAAAACTTCGCTGCTCGCGTACCGTCCCAACCAGCGGAAGATATTGGTGAACGTTGGCAATTTCGGTAGAAATTGGTCCCTATTGGTTCGTTTGCTGATAGAAAACAAACGATAGTCATTGCAATATCCATAAAGCAATTTATTCTGCTCGCTGCGACGATTGTTTTTCCACTGTGTCAGTCCTCTCTGTTACTCGATCTCGGCCCCAGTTCCCATAGCCCCATCCAGCTGTAACAAAAGAATGGGCAATCGAACTTCAATTCCAATCGGAAATGTCCCGTCGACGCACAGTAGCAATCGGGAATCGGTTTTTCTGTTTGCCATTTATATACGTGCAGTACAGGAAAAACCAATCGGATTGGTTGTGTACGCTTTTGATTATTTTTCGTTTCATTTCTCTATTTTGAATTTATTCGATGTTCGCGTACCATTATGGATGGTCACCATATGCAAAATAGTATTGTTTTCCCAAGGCATAGTTTTCAATTTAGTTTTCCTTTCCTTTTTTCCTTTCCTTTTTTCACGTGCTGTATTGTTTCATGTTGCTTTGCGGGAATTATGGTGATTCCTAGAACATCTCGAACAGTATGCACTGCTAATGTAATGAGTCAATACTTGCTTGACAATGTAATGAGACAACACCCAGTTGATATGATGAATAAAAGTTTTTAAATGGTTGTAATTATACTATCACTATTTTCTTCAAAACAGCTTAAGCTTCTTAAGCTTCAAAACAGCTTAACAGTGTTACTAGATCGTTTAGAATTAATGCATTCTATTGATATGAATATTTTGTTTTGATCATCTTTATGTCGTAACAGTTTAACTAATAATTTGCACAGGTTTGCTTCAGCTTTCTTTGAGTTCGATTTGTGCATCTTTTTGGTAATTGCTAAGGTGAACTGCCCTGAGGAAGGAAGGAAGCAAAACATATTTTATTTCTACCTGAAACATCCAAAATGAAAGATGCGACGTGTATTTGAGCAGTTTCGTTCACAATGAATTATGCATCCATCACGGCACATTCGTTTTGCAGCTCCCAAGAAACCATATTTACGATGAATTGAAATCGTGTCAAAGCGATTGACGATGGAAGGAAAAAGTAAAGGATTCTCGGGATCATAATTTTCCAAAGTGACGTTCTAGGGTTCTTGCCGCTGGGGAAAAATTGATACTGCGACGCTTGCAAGCAAGAGCAAACTC
Source organism: Anopheles punctulatus (assembly GCA_000956255.1). Lineage (NCBI taxonomy): Eukaryota > Metazoa > Arthropoda > Insecta > Diptera > Culicidae > Anopheles > Anopheles punctulatus. The sequence goes on from JXXA01006266.1 coordinate 8,777, forward strand.
AAGTAAATTTGATTGGTTTTGCTGCTTGAAAAAAACACACGTTCTGGAGATTGATATATAATTTTTTACGACCGATAAAGTAAAATTTGCTTGCCACTCGCCACTAAAGACCTTTGCAATAATGTCATTGGGCTTTATATAAGAATATGAATATGATTGTAGACGTAGAAGAAGATTCACATGAAGAAGACTTCATTTTAAGATGGTAGTAACGACTGGTCTGAAGGTGCGTTTCAGTTTGATGTTTTGTATTTATTTATTTATCAACGCAAAGGGTGTGTTTTACCTCCAGGGATTTTATCCTGTTGCTGTTTATTTCTTCAATTTCTTCTTCTTTTTTATGCGTAACAACATACTCGGTCATACTTGCCTTTTTATAAAATTACTAGACTTAGTTTCAACTTATTAATTCTTCCTCCCTGAACGGAGAAGACCCTGGTTTTATTACACACACCGTTCGTTTCATACCCTATTTAAGTTACCATAAAAGAACGAACAGAAGCAAAACATAATGTGTTTAAATTTATTAGTTAAATAAATGTGTTTAAATTTATGTGTTCAGTTTAAATTTATGTGTTAAATAATCTAGCACACTTTTATTTAGCATATTTCGAATTTTGTATCATTTCTTGCAGGTAGTTTTGCCACCAAAACATTATCTTTGCGCTAGTGGTTTAATTACGTGATTATTCTCGATTTTTGATTTTTTAACCAAACCGCCAGCCTCAGGAGGGTTGTTATTTTGCCATAATTTGGGACGAGAGTTTCAGAACTGTAAATGTAGTTTATCATATTGTTGAAATCTTCTCTGTTGTTTTCAAATTTACATGATAATTAGCAGCAGAAAATTTCTTCTTGCTACACAGTGCATCTGCCAGTACCTACCTACCAAGCAAAGGGTATAAATGAAAAAAATCTTTCATTTGTTAGGCGCAATGTGAGCATTGCTGAAAAAGGAGAGAAGTTTCAAATGTGATGGTTGTGATACCAAAAATTACGGTACACTTCATAACAAGATAAACTCTCCTGCGCTTTAAAATGGTAAATACAGATGAAAAGGAAAACAAACGATTACGAGCTGTTCCGTTTAGCGGATAGCGTTTTCTTTACAGTTCATGTAAAAATGAAGATTTTCCTGAGAACATTATCAAGTGTGGGTTCCGACAGCATCGTGCTTTACCGAGGGTGCTGTTTTTCGGTTCGAATTTCAGTTATATGGTTACAACTTTTCATGTTTTGTTGAACCAATTTTAGTATTGCATTTGTTTTGAAATCCAATTTGAGTATTGTTTTGTGTTGGTGATTACTGTGAATAAAATAAGACAGTTAGTTTTAACAATTACCTTTAAAATTAATGTTTTCAAATTAAAGCATTATTCCATACATTTACTGACATGTTGTCTCATCAGAAACATTCAATAAATCAAATATTGCTACCAAAGGTCCCAGGCATCATCCGAATCAATTAACTTCGAATAAATTTAATAAAATTAAATCAACACCCAATCCATTATAATAATAACATTTCGAAAATATCCATCTCCATGGCGTAAATCCAACACCATCCATCAACACACGGATGTACGGGGACGTTTTCCGCATGCTCGCCTGGGAAACAACGGAAAGTTTTCTTCGTCATTTGCCCATGAACACCACGATTCCGTTGGAAAGGGCTGCATCACCACCCACGCTGCAAGTTTTACGTGATGGGTACATGAATGATGGAGCCTCCGATGATGAAGGGGAGCTGATGATGAGCACTAGGGTAATCATGTTGGGTGACTGACGGTATCAGTTTACGCAGCAAACCCAGCGAATACAAATTATTTTTGTCGCAGAGAGTGTGAGTAAGCGGGAAAGAAGGAAATTAAATTTTGAACCAAATGACAATGTCACCGGAAACGAATGGTGTAGATGGACCGTATTATAATGCACCACAGTAAAAGCAGAAATCTACACCATTGTTGATGTTGATTTAAAATAACTGAATAATTTTGCATTATTATTTGTGTTTTTTTTGTATAAAACATTTTTCACATTTTTTTGTTTTGTATAAAACAATTGAATTTTTTTGCAGATGCAGATTTTTTGGAAATTGTAAATCGGTACTAACCGATTCAAGGATGTGTAAAAAAATTTGAATAAACTTAATTATTCAGTATGACTGCTGAAAATGATCAAATCACCATTAATTTTGAATATTGTCAAATAACAAGGTTTAGTCACAATAATAAAAAAATTGAGCATTTATTGGGATAGACTTGAAGACAAGGGTAAGGTTGTTGTAAGAAAAAAACGCATCTGTTAGAAACCCTGGCATGTTGGGGAAATCCTGACATTCGTTTCTCTAAAGATGAGAGCGGGAGAGAGTTCGTCGAGAGCAAAAAGGATATATTCAATTGAATAATCGTAAGATGGAGGCCCTTTTTCGGATAAAATAACTAAAGAATAAAAAAGGCTATTTTTTCTTACGCCGCATCACCCACAGCTGGTAAAAAAAACCTTTCGTTGTTTTATTTTCTAACATTAAAAAATAAAAAAATTGTCCATATGAGTAAAAAACTTTTGATAACAGCAGAATTACAGGTCAATATCACAAGAAGAAAAATATTTCCATTATCTACATGCAGTGCAAAACTCTAGTCTGTCTAGAAGTAAAATTTAATTTCATTCATTGAAGTTGTACTATAAAGAAGGAATTCAATCTTTTTTCTTTTCTCTTAGGTTGAACTGTTTCTTTATACCTTTATAACTGTTTTTGATTTAATTTTTTTATGAGTCATGTATTTCTTTTTCCAAATGGGTACGTTCATCGAATAATAAATTAAAAAATATATCAACCGATACACCACCGTATGAATCAATTGTTAGCCAAATATATATTTTTAGTAAATACTTACCGTATGCAAAATAAAGACAATTTTAGATTTTGTCCGGAATGACTTCAAATCAACATTCAATATAACAAAAACACTCTAGCGGTTATGAAAATTGCACATTCATGTTTATTGTTGTTTGTTTGACTGTGACAGCATATATGTGTGTACATTTTGTTTCAAATGTTTTCGTCTATTACAATCAGCGCCAATCTTTGTTACAATCATTGTTTGCTTGTTTATTTGGTTTACATTACAACACGAACCACTGACTTGACTGAACAAATTTCCTAAACAAATTAAGTTTACTCCAGCACTCATCTTCGTCGGCCATTGTGGTCGAGCGTGGTAAAAAACCCAGATCTTTAAACACGCATTTTAACCTGCGCAATATGGTCTACTCTTTGGGTCCATTAGTGATAACGATGAAAATAATAACGAACCTCGTACCTGTCTAAGAGAAGTACCGAATACCATCGACTATTTACACCATCGAGAGAAAATACGCGGACTAGCTACCACGATTCATCGACATCACCAATTTGCACTAGCGAGTCGGGAAATTAATACTACTTAATGCTTAATTTTTTGCTTCAAAAATTCCACAATAATTCCTATCTATAGGACTGACACAGTGAGTTGACACTTAAGTGTTGGAAAACTGGTTGCTACCAGTAGGGTCCACCGTTGCCCATCGTCACTTAAGCCTACGTGTGAAAGGAACTTGATACGAGAAACTCGATTAAGCACGAGAAACGAAAGAGATTTAACAAAACAATATGCATGAAATTTCCAATAATATTTTGTTGTGTTATAAAATGAATATTGATGATGTTTCTTAAATTTTTAAATGTCCTTCATTTTATATCGCATGCGTAAGATTTACATTTTTTACACTCAGAACTATCGTTCGATTTGCGATATGATCAGTCGATCACAATAAACTCTCCGCCATCTCCACCCGCAACGATAGTTGATGAAGCCGATGATCCAGGTGACATTTGCGGTGATGGCGAGTCGGTCGAAGCTGGTAGCATACTGATACTAGGTCCATCGTCTGGTATACGAAGGCATTCGGCAGAGGAACTGTTAGTGGAGATCGCTGTCATGGTGAACTCCGGACGGGCCTTGGGTTAGTTGACCATAGTGCGGATCTCCGTATGCTGCGTTTCCTTATGCCGGCGAAGGTCCACCTTTCGCTGGAATGCTTTGTGGCACAATTCACACTGGAACGGTTTGTAGCCAGTGTGTTTGCGGGAGTGCGTGATGAGGTTTGAGCTCTGACTGAAGGCTTTGCCACACACCTGGCATTTGTGGGGTTTTTCGCCTGAGGATAAATGGGAAGAATAAAACGGTGTTATTGTAGGAGTGTTGTACAAAACGTTCTTTAAATAGTATCCAAGTTTTATTTTATATTATGCTTTTCATTAAATTTATTTCTAGCTTTGATGGAATCAATGTTCTATTCGCGTCTCCGAAACTGATTACACAATATCGTAAATTGCTCCGTTTTCTATTTAAACCTCAGTGTAACGTTTAACCGCTCAAACTCAAAAGATGTTTACTCTTTCCACCAATCGTTTTTTTTTCTGTGCTTATTCCACGATAGTGCTGTGTGTTTGTGCTACAATCGGACCCCAAACGATAACGGCACGCTAGTGGAACACGTTGCTAAATGTATTTTCCCTATTCCATGCCTCGTATGGATCCATTAACGATACGGTAATGGCATGGAATAATCGACTGTTTTCACTTTGCCGAAATTAAACCATTGCTGTCGGCATAAAACTCTACGCTCGGTGAC
>JXXA01006267.1:0-23782 GCA_000956255.1 Anopheles punctulatus
TTCTTATTCCGTCCACCCACATCACCCACCATTTACTACTACGCGCCAAGTACGGCAACATTAACATTCCCAGTGGTTCAAGTCATCGGCTGCCGTGGGATTAGCATTCCCGTTTCGAACTCCCTGCACTTTCCTCCCCGAACGTACGCCAAAAAACCCGGGACGGCGTGCGACACGGAACGCGTGAAACTTTATCCAACCCCGCCCCGAACCATGCTCAGTCCACCCGGGATCCGTGCCTATGATCTCGTCACGGTTTTTAATGGATCGCTTCGGCGGCGGTGAGGTGTCGGGCACGAGCTGTCGGCACGCCACGCCAAAGCCACAGCAAGTGGCACGCAACAGCGCAGTCGGGCTTGGTGCGCTTGTAAATTGTCACATTAGTCGCATCACCCGGCGGCTCTTACCGTTCCCGACAATCGGCTCCGCGAACTGTGGTGGCGGACGGGCGGTAGCACACATTCCGGCGCATGATCGGTGGCCCGTGGGCTTGGCGTGTTCGATGTGAAGAAACTCCGCGTGTGATGCCGTTAATAATATTATGATAATGTAAGGGTATATCATTTCCATTTTACGACGACGCGTTATTATCGGGCGCACATTATCATCCGAATTGTTTACGCGCTAACCGACGCGCGAAGGTTTGACACCGCATGCTTTTCAGCCATTTTCGACAAACGAGCTATCGGTTGGCGGTTGTATCGGTACTGCAGGGGCGAGTTGAGATTTTTCTGGTGAAGGTGAAGGTGAAGGTTTTCTCATCTGCCGCTGCTATCGAGTGCCTTATGGAGGGGTGATGGGGGGAGCCGTTTGACAATAAACAAACGGGAGAAAATAAACAAACAATCATTCCGCGGTTTTGCACCTGTGCAGCAGGGTGCTGTGCGTGCGTGCAGATAATTAAGGAATAAAAATAGTTCAAAAGAATATGATCACTGACTTACAATCTAAAGAACGAGTATAACAAAAAATAGTATGTTAAAAATCAACGCAGTTTTAAGAAAACTAGTGTAATAAACTAGCTAGTGTAATAAACGTGATATAAATAAGATAGATTTTATTTAAACAAAATAGAAATAGAAAGAAAAGTTGTTAAACGTGTAGATTAGGATGCTTAAAATCTCATCAAGGCAAATGCAACCAAATCACTATATGCCATGTCACAAACAACAATTACTGTGCAATTTAGATCAACAAATTTCTTTGTACTTAATTTGCGCAAGCTGCGAACAATTGCTTGTACAATTGTTTTCGAATTAATTGGCAATTTAAAATTGGTCAGCGTTTTTTTTTTGCAGCAAAAGAATGCGGTGAAGCGTTACTGGTGCAATTACTTTTGCGGCAAATTGAGGCATTTGATGCTTTTTGTTCTATTCTAAGGAAAGTACCCTTTTTTCTCGAAGTTTTTCTTTCGCGCATTTGTTTTAATCGTTTTATCTGAAGAATGTGCCATTGGGGTTGGGTACCTTTTTTTATTGTTCTCACAGTAACTTGTTTGGGTTGCGTGTGAAATTCCATTCCGGATCGTTGTTTGCAGCTTGAGGCTTTGGGATTTTTACAAACCGCCACTCCCGTGTATCGATAGTATCGGAAGGGAAGCACCGAAGCTAACTTTTGAAGCGAAGCGATAGGTTTTTACGACTGTCATATATTTCGGCGCTGGATAAATATCTCTGACACTGTGCACCGCGTCGTTGCACTCGCCAAATCACCCCGAGGGCCAATGCAATAGCATCGTTTTGCGGCTCGCGTACGGTTGGTGGTTCGGTGCTAATGCTCGTACCCATTCTGCCGACACTCTGTCGCTCGTGTTTCGGAAGCTGTCCGGGGGTGGTGGGTAGAGATGAGGGTTTGCAATAAAACAGCGACATACACATGGGATTTAAGTAAAACGGAATCAGCGTACGAAAAAAAGAACGCAACACAAGCTCCGCGTCGCCCCGAAATCGTCAAAAGCCGATCGATACGTTTGCATTCCCGCTGCGTGCTGCCGCACTCGCCGATCGCACGTTTCGGTATTTATTATTGCACCTTAGAACCATTTCCTCGGCAAGCGGAAGGGCAGACACGAAGCAACAGTGCTTTACACCGCGATTTAAATTGCGTGCGTGCACTTGGTACGTGCGGCCCGTCCGGTCCGTGGAATAATTCGGTGGTTTTATGCTACAATAAAATATCGCGGCCAGCTGCACATTCCTGGCTGCGGGACATTTTGATGGACGTTTGCGTGGAAACAAAAACGATGGTTCTGTGTGGATGAGGGAATTGTTACAAAAGTGCATCGTTTAACTGAATGTAAGAACATCATCTCATCTGAAGAGAGTGAAGTGTTGCAGGACGTTGATCTTATGGTGCTGTACAGAAATGGCAATGAAACATTTAATTTCTCGATTTGGATATACTTCGTGTGAGATAGTGCGCAGACAGCACGGAGGATTTTTAAAATATTTAGATATTTTTGGGTATTTTATCTAATATTACTTGGATTTATTTATCCTATTCGTTCTCTTATTCGATGGAGTTACTGTTTCGGTTATATTCTCGAGTCGAGACGTTCTTACTTCCAATCTCAGCCCCTACCCTTCATCCCGTCTTCCCGAGCAAAATATCCATCAAATTTCAAAACCCATTAAACGGTTTTCCCATCGACGCAAACCACCTAGAACCGCCTGGTCGGCCCGTACGATGGCTGTGATTAATTATCTCCCGCGGCAGTTAACAAGCTTCCTTCGCACCACGTTTATTCAATTAGACATTATAGACTCTATTTCCTGTCACACGGTCATCATCGTCCGCGGGACGAAGGGGTCCACAAGTTTGTGTGACAAAGTAGCTTCACGAAGTACGACTTCCCGAGCAGACCAAAAAACATTTACGTTAGAAACTGAGGCATGCATGAGGCATCTCGGGTCGAAAAGGCATGAAACGTGCGTTTAAGGGTGACAGACACGAGACGGAGCCACTTATCGATCAACTAAAGGGCTGCCGGCCGCGATACATCAAGCTTGTTCGGTTTCGGTCAACCGACAATCCGGAGTTCTTTTCTCCTATTTGTTGCGTGCGGAAACGGAGTGCGGTAAGGCGACGACAGTCTGTCCAGTGACCCTGGCGCTTGGTTCCTTCCATGGAAGGGTGTCCGTAAGGTCTGAGCGACTGTCGCGCTCGCGAGTGGCAGCAATTTATCCATTATTCAATTTTCGGTTTTATTTCAACCCGACGTCCAGCTCCTGCTCGTATGTCGCGAGTCGTGTAATTTGATTAATGCCATTTGATTGAGGGATGTGTGTTTAGGTCTTTCATGGAATGCGTAAGCATAAAGTATGGAAGACATTATGGGATTACGAAAAATGGATATTCTTTTGTAACTTTTAATGTGGAATAAATTAAAGTTAGAAACTAATTCAAATATATTCATTCGTTATTTAAAACCAATGTATTGTACTGAAATATTACAAAACTTATTCCAAACATAATTTGATGAGTAAAATCGGTGAAAGGATATTTTCTTAAATCAATAATAATTAATGTTTAATAAAAAATGAAATGAATTAATTTAAGATTTAATAAAATTCAGCTGAATTAACATAATTAAATATACCACTATATATTTAAATAATACAGTACTAAAAAGTTCAAATAATGGAATTGCTTAAACCTTTTAAACTTGGTTGTCTTCTTCGGATATTTAGAACACGATACATTTGCTTGCATCGTGCATCTGCACAATACCAGGATGGTTCGAACAAATAGAAATTATCTCGCATTATAGGGTCCAGGGTTATGTTTATCACGACCGCCTCGTACTAAGCTGTCATAAACCCATCGGAAAGATACTACCAAACCAGGCAGGTCAAAGGATATTTGCACGGCCAAGAGACCCGCGCAGGGACTGATGTTGGGTATGCATGTGTTTCACGGTAAGCTATAATGAGCGCCCATTGAAAGTGGCTTAATAGCTAGCTATTAGCCGCAACGGTGGTATATTTATTGACCCGAGCACGATCGGCGCGCTCTGTGATTTAGAGGTGTAGTGTTTTCTCTTTTTTTCCTTCAAAACACACTCGTGCTTAGAACGTTTCGCTTATTTGTACAACAAGAACGTGGTGGAAGTGTGGCCAAATCGTGCGAATCGAAAGGGATTAGATGCGTTAATCGATTCGGTTCGGTTGTTGCGATGGCAGCGTGCAGCCTCGCAGATGGAACTGAGCTGTTGCACAAACGATTGGTGGAATCAAGTTTACATGCTACCGAACTGTACGATATGAAAGCGGCGGTACTTTTCCGATCGAACCGTTTCTTGACTGGGGAAGAACATGCTAATTTGCAAGACATTATGCTGCAAACAGAATTTGTAAAGCCTTTTAATAGCAGATGAAGCATGGTTGAAAAAGTTGAATCCTGAGCATTTCTTCTGGATTCTGTTGAGGCATTATTATGTGATTCAATAATGAAGCATGAAGAACTTTAGATAAATATATTTGTTGCTTGATTTATGTTGATAAATATATTTGTTGTTGTTGTTTGGATTCTTAAATATTTCATAAAAATCTATATTGATCCAATCCGAAACACCTAAGCTTTCGTCAAAATTTCTATCGCTCTTATCCTACCCTGGAATGTTTCCATACCGCACATTCCAATCTAAGCATGCTATGATTCATTATTCTTCTTCAATTTTACGGCAAATAGAGGAACTACCGCATGCGCCACACTTCAAGTTCACACACGTTCCATCTAGCCGATAGCTACCACTAGATCGGCAGATTTTCTGCCACCGTGCGGTCCTGTCGGCCACATGGTGCCACATGGTAGTACGCCGTGCCACGCGAGACACCCTCGTGTGCGTGGCTCGTGTGCAAAAGAATTCCAAAAATGTACACCGATGTCAAGTGCGATGGCAAGTGGCAGCAGCTGTGCCAGCATAATTGAACGCTCGTGCGCCGTTTTCTCGATCACGACGACGATTGGCACATGATTGGCACGAAAGATGTGTGCGTGTGTGTATGTGTGTGAAGCTAGTTGATTTTTTGCATTCCCCTTCTCAACTGCTTAAGTGACGACAAAGCCATTGCCCGATCGAAAGTGCTCTCCGGGGTGGAGTGTCTGGTGTTGGTGCTAGAAAAGCAAACGAAGCGAAACGAGTTGAAAAAAAAGGTGAAGAAGACGCTAAACGGAACGGTTACATTAGTTGTAACGAGCGGTCGAGCGATCTCGAGATCATTCCCACGAGAGGATTCTGTCGAAGGAAGCCAGTGAAGGGTTCGGGTTTGAGCCAAGAATCGACGCTGTTGGCGTTGAAAGCATCGTCAAGTGTCGACGCTGCAGTTGTTGAAGCGAAACGGCGACCATTAAATGACAATGGTATTGCGTGGAACGAGCAGATCCAGCAAAACCACAACGGGCAGTGAATGGAGAAGGAAATCGCATTGCACCGCGGTAAGAACGATGGCTGTTGTCGGGATGGAACCTGCTGGGACACCACGCAACACCAATTAACCTTTTGGTCGAAGAAAATTGGACACTCGTTACGCTAGGGGAGGGTTAACATAGGGATTTTTGTAATTACTGACGAGTGCTTAGAGTCGCAGCTCTTGAGATAACTTTTATTTGGAAAAAAGTGAAGATTTCTTTATGTTTATGACTGAAATGATAAAACATACCTTGAAATAATCAGGAACATTTTAATTTCATCGCGAAACAAAAGAACACAAGAACGCATTAAGAACAAGTCACCTAAAACACGGCTTCTTAGCGTCACGTTCGGCATTCCAACGTGTAGCGAGTAAGGCACGTAAAACGATCAACCTTGCCCGAGTCGAGGCAGCTGCAAGACCCGATTCGTGACCTGAGCTCACGCACTGGTCGTCCATCTGAGCAGCAGCCCTCATACATTCCATTAGCGTCGCGTACGAACGAAGGACTGAAGGATCGAATTGCATCCGATTGCATTGATTATCGTCACACCTGAGCGGTCCCGGTCGCGATGCGAAGCGCAGTAAAATGGTTCGTGCGAGTTCGTTGTCACCGGCGGCACACAAGTCTTTCGTTTGCGACAAGAAATCTGCGTTTGGCCGGGCCTGGAGCTGCAGCAGAACGCAACGGTGCGATCGTTACGCACCGGCAGCAAAATTTCATGATCATTACACGGTGGGGTCATTAAATGGGAGGCAGTATAATATATATAAATTTTTCGGCCGCTCTAATTGATGTTACTTAATATAATTAACTTTAAATAATTGGCGCAAGCCGTTTCGCTGTAGTGTCGAAAGAAAAACAAAATACAAAAACAAAACATATGTATGGTGTGCGTGTTAGGGGTATGGGTTTTCGATCATTTTGCTTTCTTTTCTCTGTTTGCCTGGTATGGCGGGTTACGCGGGGCGTTTGTTTTCCTGCACCGTGCGTTGTTAAGTTGCTTAATTTTATTAGCTACCGATTGGGTTCCAGGTTAAGTGCAGCCGGCATCCCATTCCAGAGGGCGTGTTGTTGTTGACAAACGGCAATTGAGCGTTGTACGTAGGAACCAATTTTCGGAGGCGACACGATTAATGAGAGCTAAGTAGTAGGTAGCGTTCGACCGACGCCCGATCGTTACGCATTTGGTACACATGAGCGATAAAATTATTTTAATGTGCAAACGAACGAGTGTTTTTGGTCGGTTTCGATGTTTCGTTGGTTGCGCTGATTCGGTTCGCTTAAGATTAGTTCGGTGTGATTTTTAAATATTATATTTACAGAGTCAATCGTGATGAAATAAAATTAAAAATGTTACGAAATTTTCGTAGAATCAATAAACATAAGCAAATTTAATCGACGTGCACTTGAACAAGATATGTTATATTCAAAAAAGCACTTTGAAAATAATAATTGCGTGCCTTTTCTGTTGGATCAAGCTTTGAAAGATTAAGCATTGAGCACCAGAAACAAGTCTTGGATAACTCAAACAGATTTTTTTTCATGCTAGTCAAAAACAGAGTCGATATAGGAAGACAGAGAACCCGAACCCGAACACGAACCGGATATTGGAAAGACACATAAACATTTCAACACGCGCGGACGAAGAAATAAAACCCAAAAAAAAACCTCAATCTACCGAATGAAGCCGTTTTTTCCACAAACCCATCGGTAAGGGTGACTGTGTGATGCATCTTAGGGGATGCTGCGCCTAAATCTTGCAAAAAAAGGCACACGGCGGCGGCATTTCGCGAGCTAGTTTTATAGTTCATAAATAACCGTTTCTTCACGGTCCGTGTGCGAGTCGATGATCGATCGGTTGGTTTTGTTGGTGGAGCAACAAAAAAACAATCGGAAAGAGTTGGATACGCGTGCTCTACGCTTCGGGTTGTGACTATGAGGGGCGCTTCAGTTACCAATCGCTTTGATACATAAAGCAAAGAAGACGGTTTCGCCCGAAATGCAGGTTTCGGAATTGAATAGAACTATAATTTTTATCGCGAGCTATCTTAAATCATTGGGAGTCGGACGATTCACGGGAGACGATTTTTTGTAGCACGCTGAAACAGTTTCAACCATAAAAACCAAGACGACGATGTTTCTGCGTTGCAAACAAACGGCGGGCCATGCAGCTGCTGGTAGCACAATAATTTAGGCATGTTTGCAAAAGTTTTACGAGCTAGTTCGGTTGCTTCGTCTTGCTAACATGACTATTGTATGGCTGGACATTAGGTTTGGCAGGTGCAAAATATCGACACACAATGTGCCGAAAGTCTTTGCGTAATCGATGCCGATGCATGCTTTTCATTGTGTGCTAATAATAACAAAGTCTTTAGTTACATTCAAATGTATTATTGAATGTTGAATCCATTGTCGCTGTGCGACAATATATTGTTAAATAATTTACTGTACATCAGTAAATAAATTTATTAGCAGTATACACAAATTTATAAATTCAATAAAAGTTAATCAATTTGCTACGAGTAGATAAAACGATTTAAATCTTTTTGCTTGGTTTAAAATGCTACCTCGTTATGGTACTCTTCAATTTCATCGACATGAGAACAGTACATTGCATGGTCAATTAATTACAGTGGCCTTCATTTCTTGTCTAAGTTTGTCACCCTTATGGGTGTTTGAGGCGTTTTACCGGATGCATCCATCCTTCCACCGTTCGGTGCATTCGGGTCCTTTGGCCACGAAGCGCACATTGACATCGTTGTTTGTCGTTTGCAGCACGATATGGTCCATTATTAATTCGATTTTATTAACGTTAAATTGCTTCACCGGGCTCTTACCGCACTGCAAGGACAGTGTTTGGGCGCACGCCGCCGTCTCGCTCGCTAAGGCAGCGCGGACGTGAAGATCCGACCGCCGACCGGTGATCGGAAACTTCTTCCTCGGTGGTCTGTCCACAATTAAAACGTTCCCAACTGGGCGCGGTAGAGATTGTGCGCTTTTTCTCCCCCCGTCTGGATTAATACCGCCAAAGATGGGACGACGTCGACATCGGCTCACGACAGCAGCAGGAGGGCATCCGGGCCGGCATCCACGAATTCGCGACCAAGGAGCGCCACGCGCACTCGCGCGCTTACACAGCAACTCCGCGTGCGGGCAACAAATAAAATGCAATTCCGAAGACGAAATAATTAACTCAAATAGTCAATAAAAGATTTATGCTCCCGATAGTGGAGGACGCTTCGTCTCCACCATCCCTTCTCCGCTCCGCTTTTGAAGTGATTTAGCAAACGGGTCGAACGGGCTTCAATTGATTAGGGTTCGGTGAGCTTCAACTCTCCTCTCCGGGGTGGCTTCCCTGGATACGGACTGGATCGTCGTATGCGCGATCTGTCGTGCGGAGGTAAGAACAACACCAACGAGAACGACGAGGACGACGACGACGACGACACACACAGACCACATGATCATGATCATGATTATGATAATTTCGTAATTGTATAAGTTTTAATTCGTTTATATTTATGTTTATTTGCTTTTTATGAGATCGATCGTGCGATAAGGATGGTTTGCGATTGCCGGTCGATCGGCTTTACACTGTCCCCGAAGTCGGATCACATCGTCCGCCGGTGTGCTTCGTCGGTGGCACACCGAGCTAACCGAGGGTAAAATGCGCCATCCGGGAAGGTAAATCCGGGGGTGATACAAATTGATAACTGTTGTGGGGTTGTGAGCTTTGAAACTAAAGTGTTCGGGGTGGTCCAAGGCGAGAGTTGAACTGGAGCGGCAGTTGCAGTTTTACGACATCGTTAGCATCATTCTGCTGAAAGTCTATCGTTGCGGGTTGCGCTTTAATGGGCGCTTTATCAAAGGATTAGTGTCGCAGAGTACGGGCAGCAGCTCGCAAGATGTCGCGAAAGAATTGCATTAAAGAGATTTTTCCGGTTCGTAGCTCGATGCCATCCGGCAACTCATCGCACAGAACATTTGCGTTGAGAAAAGAAAATTGATTGCGTTTTTATTCGACTTCTTTCGACTCGTAGTTAGTGAACTCTGAAACGTTAAAATTATTCAAGATTTAAGACACAACTATACAATTTGATAGTTAAAAATGTAAATAAAAGCTTGTTTTTCGAACACAAACATCTAATGGCTTATAAAATTTGAGATAAGATACAATGATAAGCTTACAAAATACAACTTATAGCTTAACAGCTCACAACAAATCAGTCAACCTTACCCTACCCGGATTTGCATCGATCAGCCAGGGTGAGTTCGTGCTTCCCGTCTCAGAAGCCATCAAACAATCAATCTTCGACGCGGCAACTGGTAAGGGCTTGTGGTTGGTGTGATTCCTTGTATCCCTCCGATCAACGGCACAATCGAACGTTCGCTCGCTTCTCCACGATAAATTATGGCCGGTGTAAGCCTTGTTTTAATAATAATTTTTCATGCCACTGTCCGTCGATGCCGGTGTCGTTCCTACTCCCGGATGCGACCACCGTCAAACCGCTGGCGCTGGCTCAGAAGTCCGCCGAGAGCTTGTGGTTTTGGTCCGATCCAATCTTCTATCGTGCACAAACTCCTAGGCACGCGCGGCACACGATGCCAAAGTTTACCACTTTCCCAGGCTCCCTTCCCAGGTGGAGGCGTACAAGCAGATTAAGATCTGCCTTTTTCCCTCTATCTGGGACTCGGGATAGAGCAAAATAGGAAAGGGAGAAAAGGTATCGCTCAGCCTCTCAAGCACGAGCTTCGAATCGATGGTTATGGCTGCAACCAGCATATAAAATCGCTGTTTTCCCGCACCCGAGTGTGTTGCGAACTTGACCAAAAAGGTAGAGGTTGCAATCGATCGATTGGAGGTCGAGGTTGACGAGTGCGTCCCCTGAGTGACCGAGACCGCGAAATGAACTGTGGGTAGTAAAGAAAGAACAGTAAAGAACAACAGAACAAAAATCTAATCCAACAAGGGCGTATCACTAACGAAGGGAGTAAGATTTTAAGGTATTAGGAACATGCTTATAGCTCCTGGTTTGGTATGGCTGGCTAGGGGTCTGATTGAGTTTACTTTTTCTGCAAATTTAATGCCCCGAAGGTTATGATATCAGCTGCTGAATTGGGGCGAAATATCACATGAATATTAAAGATATTTAGTCTGCGAATAATGTTTTTTTCTTCTTTGGCGTATGAACAAAATGAGCCGATTCGTTTAACGAAAAGCTAAGTAAGCTTTCGTGTTTTTTTTAATTTAAAATTAAACGAAAATCATCCAAGCTTCTTTCATCTGCCTCGCTTTCAAACCGAAATAAGTAAGCGGTGGCACACTTGCGGCGAGCTGGAAAGAAAAATCACCACCCCGCTCTTCGCTCTTCTTCCCAAACCACACAATCGGAACAAAAGCCCGGGTGTAGAATTTTTCAATTAATCTAATAACCCAACCGAAAGGTAGTCGTGCTACCGATACCGGCGTGGCATCCGATTTTGGTCGCTCATTTTCGGATCCGTCACCGTCGCCGGAAATCGTCCACCCCTTTCCGGCGCCATACCCACCCCACAGACGGTGCCAGTGATTTATGATTACGGTGGGGTTCGGTTTGGAAATCGAAAAGCCGCCCGTGTGTGCTGCGAGCAGCAAAAGAGGCCACCGGTAGGTTCCAATTTTGCGGCGGGTTCATATATTGTTTGCTTAGCAAATTGGGGCTCCTCGCGTGGACGCCGTGGAACCTCGGTCGCCACGGTAATTTCCTGAACGGATCATCATCTCCGCACCGGGTAGAATGGGAAGGGGCATTAAAATTTCCCATAAATCATCAAGCTTCCCTCGGTTGACCGAGGGGCGCACCGGTTTCGCGGGGAGCGTGAACGGAGGTACGAGGTACGGGTGATCATAGGTTCGTATGATTTACAGGCCATCTCCAGAGGGCCTTTCCGCAAAGGGAGCAGAAGATTAGTCCCATCCGCCCGGTTTGAAGGTATGTCGAAAGCCGAACCTCCGACACGTCCCCAACACTAGGTAAAAAGGATTGGCCCGCAAATGAGGGGTCATCTTTGCGGTGTTTGCGGGGCGAAACAATTAGAAAACGGTGTATGGGGGTTGAGGGCGCGGTGTCGGTCACATTGTCGGCACCGGAGAGCATCATCACCCGTTCCGGAGTGCGACGGAACGAAATGTTAATGAGTATTAAATCATACGTGGTGAAGACCCATGACTCGACCCCAATGTGGGAGGTGCCCGAGACCGGCCGGAACCTAACGTTTGACGGTGGCGGCTTCGCTTGCGGGGAGACTATTATTAGGGTGAGCGTAGCGTTCGGGTGTTTGTGGTTTTTTTTGCTACTTTGTGCGCTAGCAGGTAAAGGTCAGCGACGTTGAGGCGCACATGTTAGGTAGGTAATAGTTATCCTGGTATTGGAGACTGTTAACTGTTGAGAAGATTTTTTTGTTACCCTTTATAAACAATTGCAAATGTAAACAAATATTTAAAATGCATATAAGTACGATCACAATGGCTTATGATTGTTCAACTATCATCTGACTCTTTCGGAAAAAGAAGTATGCTATATACGGTCAAATTTTGTAAAATTTGTCGCTCAAAACGTCCTTTTCTATGTGTCGCAAAGTCAAAAAGAAGAAGTACAATTATAGTGTTTCCTTTTGTTCATGCTTTCTTAGCTGTTAATCATTTTAATTTATTCCTTAAAATGTTGGAAATTGTTAGGGTATAAAATCTCAAACAGCCTCGTGCATTCAACGGTGTGCTAATAAAGTCATTCTGCTACGGCAACGGCCGGAGCGTAAACGTGTCGAGCACAGGCGATCGTTCCGATGTCCTTTGGGGGGAAACTGCTGCATTTACGTTACACGCCCAGTAAATTGAAACGACACTCAACCGGAAACCTTCCGTGGCGTTGTCTCACACCGACTGCTTGCGACTTCGTAACGGCCCCTCGGGGTCGTCCGGATCTGATCATTAGACTTTAAAGGCCCATTTTAGCTCAACGGTTGGAGTTTGGGACCATTTTAAGCCCGGCTACCCGCATGCCGTCCTGCTACGGGCGGAAACAGGGCATCCGAAAGGAAACACCCACTCGGAAAGGTAAATTTGATAATTTCATCTGCCATGCCGAAACCCGACCGACCTGGCAGCTGTAGCTTCGCGTCCATCCGTCTCGGTCTAATCAAAAGGCATCCCGACTAACTCGACCTTCGCGACGACGACGACGACTTTGCGGCGTATGTAAATTTGATAATTGCATCGCTTGGCGATCGGTCGCGAAGCGCAGCGCCAGTCCCAGACGGAGATAATGATCGGGTTTGAGGTAGCCCGAGTCTGTTCGGCTTCTTGACCAGGCCAACCGAACTCTTCTCCCCGGGGGCGACAAATGCATCACAGGATGAGTTTTGCTCGGTTGACGATCTGTTGGTGATGTTTTTTTTCCTCTCGGTTTTGCTTTGGTATTTCCTCTGCTCTTCTAAGCCGAAGGATTGCGATCGCGATGGCCTAGTGGTCCACTGATGGTCTTTAGGTTTTTATGTGTGTCCCGGACTAAGGTATGGGCTACCTTTTTTTTTGCATCAGTTGGTAGCAATCTTGACTGCGATTTCAGAGGCGCAGATTTTGTTTTGTTTTGCGACTGAATCTCATTACGTGCGGACGGGAAAGGATCACCCCGAAACGACGATTTAAATGAGATCCTCCCTCGGTAACGTGATTCCCCAAAATGGAGCTGCATGGTAAAACGCTCGCGGTCAGGTTTGTGTGCGAACGAAACCAGACCATCGACACCTGCAAATCGCCACGGCTGGGTCTGAAATTGGACGCGGGCGGTCGAACCCTGTCCCAGTGCCATTTAACGTCCTCAGATGCGTGCGAGTGTGGGGGCATCTGTTTTGGAATATCCGGGACTGAGACGATGATTATTATTATTACCCATTGGCTACGGGAGGCTCTAGGACGACGTGGTGTGTCGCGGAGAATCGCCTCCCCGGCTGGATGTTTCCCCAGTGTACGCGGTTTCGCGAATTGATCAGATTTTTTTTTTAATGTGCGGCTTGCGACCGCCTTCGGAAGAGGTTGAACGAGAAAGAGACTAAATTGAACGGGCGCTTAAAAACGTATTAACCCACAAATGGGTTACGATACGGGCGGCGCACAGGGGTCTGCATTCCGAGAACCTGGTCTTATAATTTTGAATGGCAAATGCGCAGGAATGCTCTTGCACGGACCTGCTCATTCCTGTGTGCTTAGAACAGCGATTCTTGCAGGGGCAGTGAAATCTAATCTCCGAAGACGATGCGCTTGTTGGCCACGCATTGTTTACGAGGTGCAGCAGCTGTTTTGTCAGTTAATTGACGTTTTACATATTTTTTTACAAATTGATTTGAAGAGCTTTTCAAAGCCGTCGAGGAAGCCTATTTCCTTTCGGTTGCTTTTGTTAATTGATGGCAGTTTTGTCCTGGCTCGTGGTGCAACAAATGAGCTGCAGCTGTTGTTTAAACCACCACTACTCTTGCTTTTTCTTAGCGTTTGTATTACGGGGTTTTATTAATTTAATAATTGAATCGTAAACCACGCCTTTGGCAGATGTATGCGTAAATTTTATTTTAATTTACTTCACAATAATTGTACATAAAACCATATAAACACCTGAAGATAAACCTAATAAACGTAAAATAATATTGTGCTGAGAGTTTTGCCATGATCTTTAACATTGAGGCACATTAAGTACATCAACCATATCTTCAAAAACGTTGCCTCGTATCGAATTAATACGGAAAGTTGTGCTTAATTGCATGACCAAATCACATTTATCAACAGCTTTGATTTATTCATCTCCTCAGTGGTGTAGTAGTTTGTGCGTACAAAACAAAACACGCGGCACAAACTAGGAACGAAACAATATTTATTGACAGACAGTAATTTATGTCTCGCACCATGGCATGGCCACTCATTCAGCCGCGGCCTAATCCAAACGATCTTGTGCGAACTGCTTGCAAACAGCGTGTCACGTACGTCACTGGGGTTCGAAAATAAATTAATCCACCACCGAGTGCGACCGCGTGCGCACACTCACAGTCATTTCGTGCACTTTCCATAAATCAATTTTGCCAGCTCGCACGTTTGCCAACTGCACCACGGGATGCAGCACCCCGACGTGCCGCGTCGGCAGGGCCTCGCCGACTGTCCGAATTGCTTTCCTAATGGCTCGCTGGCGATCTCGATTAGATGGAGCAGGGAACTGGGAACTGCACGCAGGGAGGCGAGATTGCCCGCTTGTAAAATTATATTCCCGCCCAGTGTATGGGGCCGGTGCATTACTTACACGAGCGACCGTTGGCTGCCTTATTTATAGCGAAGGTCCTTCTGCGATTCAGACAGGAAGGGAGGGCAGACAGGTCGCGTACGAATGAAATCACGTAATTTATAAATTCATCCGAAATGACTACTTGCATAGTGCTAAGACGGCTTAGGACGTGGACGCCCGTGGACGCCCGTGGACGCCCGTGTCCGCCTACCACGTCGCGAATGGAGTCACGAACTTTCGAACCTTCGACCAAAGCACGGACGGACCGCGAACGGACCCTTTCGAACCCCGTCGTCAGGCAGTCTCTGGCGTTTGTGTAGATCAGGTCTCGTAAAAGGTGGTCGGGTGCACTCAACAGTTGGATCTTTCCGTACACCCGTAAACGCTCGTCTGTCCAAAGCACTTTGGTGAACTATAAATAAGAGTCACGCGCGGCAACAATCCGTCAGGGGTGGGAATGTTAAGTTCTGTCCTGCACCATTCCTGGCTGCAAGGCGATGCGGCACTGGGGGCAGTGCAGCGGATGTAACAGTTTTGCCGTACTTGTTACAAGCAACGTAGGTGATTCTTGGTGTTCAGGTGGTTTGAAGCTGAGAACAAGTTCTCCGACATGAGGTTTAATCCATGATTGATTAATCTTTTTAATTTGGCCTATATGCGAGAGTAAGAAATGATTCTTGTCCAGGTGTAGGAGCTGTAAGGTACCTTGCACGCCTTGCCATGTAAAAAAATCATTTGTTTTTCATGTTTCTTTTCTTGACTAATATGAAACCTGATTTTACTATGAGCTACTCAAACGTCGTGCTAAGTCCACTGGAAACTGTTTGTTGTTCCCACAGCACACACAAACACGCACACGTACACCTGGACATCGATCACACACCCCAGCGACAGCACATCATGATAAGATCAGCCCTTCGATTCGTTCACACCACACATCAACGGCCACCGGACACAGGCGCTGTTCGCGTTTTATTTACGCATTGCTTCGCGCTTGCACCCGATCGCGATCACTGGCTGTCAACGTTTGCAGCTTCCGGTTGACATGGCAAACCGCATTGTTCAAACGATCGGATCGACGGTGCGGCTACCATTACGCGTTCCCATAAATATCGTTCGATCAGTGTGTGGCTCACCCAGGATGTACATTTCTATGCCGGCACGATCATCAGGGTCACACACTCGCGCACGGGTACGTGTCGACGAGTCGTCTTCTGATTCGAATTCTCGATCATCCCCTCCCCACGGTATGAGAACCGGGAATGGCAAGAAGCTTGCACCGCGATCTGATCGCAGCCTGAGCGTTCCAAGAACGGGCGAGAGAAGCCGTCTGGGGTAAATGAATAGCGAGCATGAGAAAATCGGCGGAAATCTACACCACAGCGCAACTTTCGACTCCCCGTACCCGTCACGTCAACGCATCACGCGCCTGACACGCCTTCCGCGACGGTAGCCCGGACGTGTTTCGGGCCCGCGAATAATGGGGCCCCTGCGATGGTGGCTTCCCGGCTAACCTCACTTTGGTGCTGTCACTAGAAGCGATTATCTTTCGCTGTTGAGGGGATTTTTGATTGTATTGTTTTGCCTTTTATTCGAGCGATTTGTTTTTTGTTCATCATCACTTGGTAGACAATGCAAAGGGTGGTTTTTTATTCGGTGTTGGCCATTTTTTTCCACAACCTAACACAAGTTACAGAATTTTTGGCGGAATTTAGCGAGATGAGTAGTTTTATCAAATTTATCAAAAGCGCAAAGGATATATTCTGTACCAATACTTTATTCTGAGAGTGAGGAGATAATTTTGAAAACTTAAATATGTTTAAGTTGAACGAAAAGTTCTCTTGCTATAACCTTCCATGCACAACAAATGCCCGAAATTAAATTTGAAATTTATAAGCCTCGTTACTGATTGGCTGGAACGGTTTCACACACCAATCACCAACCTGAGCTACGATAACGAGTGTAATATAGTTTAGCTGTAATAATGATTAAACTCAACACCTGCACGCACACCCTATGATCACGCCCAACCGTTATCGAAAACAAGCATAACAATCCTCAAACTATCCTCAAGCTCACAGCCAACATAATCGATGTTACTTAAAATATAATCCATCCTTGTTAACAGAGAAAGAATAAGAGAGAGATAGAGAGAGAGAGAGGGGGATAAAGAAAGCAAAGAAGCACAACGGTGCAGCAGTATTGCACCGACAACAAATTTGCAGTCGATCAACAACATCTCACCATGTGTGGGGCCGAGATATTGCACGAACCGGTTTAAAGGAGCGTGTGTTGCCGATACGGATCGAAGATTTATCGGACGAAATATTGAAAATTAAATTCAATTTTTCGATCCTGATCCCGCACTGATCCGATGCCGTGCGTGCGCGGCAAGAAAGGGTGATTATGTTTACATAACCTAACGGCTATACCCGGCGAAGACGGTGGGACATCGGGCGGGATGATGTTGGTGAGTGAATCACATAAATTTGATCGATCCGGGATGATCCGTCGTCTGCGAAACTGCAAACTTGCGAACAACGTAACACCCTACGAGTTTGAGTGCTTCTAGAATCACGAAACAAGAGCAGAGCAACCCGGCGTTCGTTTCATTATGAGGAGCTTGTTTTCCCTGTGCCTTTTCGCCTGTTCGGAACCGTCGGTGGACGAAAGCGTAGCAAAAAGTAAATAAAAATAACCAAATTAGATCCCTGCTGGAAGATTTATAGATTTTTATTCAATTTATGAAAATGGCCCGAACGGGACGGTAGATTAACTAACATGGATGGTTGTATTTTTTTGCTGAGGTTAGTTTTTTGCTTTCAATTTGTTTGACCGGCAGGAAGCGGTCGATTTAGTGAAGTGCACAGTGCGCCAGCTTAGTGCAACGAGACGATATAGATTTTTTTTCTAAAATAAATTGATATAAAGATCAGTCTGATCAGTCACAAACTTTAGTTTATTTGCCGTGTGTTTCATTAATCCAAACGCTTTGATGGAAAGTTTTTCCGGGGTTTTAGGATTGAACAATATAAGTAGTTGAAATCAATAGCTACACAACTTTTCAAGAAGTAGTAAAAATTTCATTTTTCAAATCCCTATTTTTAACTAAATACTCCGCATCGCACCACTGTGGAGTGATCCCTGAGGGGATATGCGATTTTATAATTTTTTCCCAAAATCGCATTTTCCTTTTCGTGGCTCACGGAGGATCGAAATTGAATTTTAAAAACCTGCAAGCTCGTGAGGGATAAATCAATTTATCCGCGTGTGTATGAAACACTCACCCCGATAGTGAGAACGTGAGACGGTGATCAGCCACGAGCAAGAATTTGATGATGAATTATAATATTAATTAAAATATAATCTACTTTAATAGTTGCCTTTGAGGGGAGGCTAAAAAGACAGCAACGCGTTTGAGCTTACCAAAATGTTTACACAAAGGCTGCACCAGTGGTGCAGTGGTTCCGTAGACAGATTACCCAAAGGCACGAATGAGACCGAATTCGATGCCCAAACGAAAAAGGATCCAGCACGGGCCCCGCTTCAGCTGTCGCCGGCGGTCAGGCATGCACACAAGGGTGGTGAGTTCCATCTAGAATCGGCGCAACATGCGCGTTTTGTTGGTGGGTTTGTGTTTTCGTGCCGTGGGACGCGAGACGATCGGGCCTTCGGGCGATCACGAAAATTGTTTATTTTAGGCTAAACATGCCACCACCAAAACCCCCGAATGGTGGGCAGTATGCCACGCGGACCAAGAGATTTCGGCGAATCTTTAAATTCGGATCCACAAATACCGAATTTCTTCTTCTACTGAGCTTTTTCGTGGATTCATTTCGAGCGGAAATGGCGGAGACGTGCGCGAGCGCGTGTTTACCGAAATATCGTGCCACTCGGATTTCGGTGGACGCATACTTTCGGTTGTGCTTGGAACCGACGGCAACGGAAGCTAGTGATCGGGAGCAGGGACGCAGTTTGATAGTTTGTTTTCGTTCATTTTTAATTAAATAGGCGTCCATGGGGGGTGCTTAAGGCGGCAGCTGCCGTCTGAAAAACAAAAAAAAACTCACTGGTTAGGACGATGGCTTCGATCGTTACGCGAATGAATCAAATCACGCAAGGGTTTTAAGTCTCAAAAATATCATTTGTTTATCGTTACACGGTTTCTGGTAGGTTAAACGTTCTTGGTCAATATCTGAATAGTATGTTTATACATCAACACCTTCGATTGAGCCATGCATTCAACATCAGTATGCAAGACCTACGTCCCAGAAGCTCACTATAATTGCGGAAGAAATAAATAGATCTCCGAAGCGATTTGCATATCGGCGGTTCTTGTGAATGAAAAGCGAACCGGGAGCAGGACCGAAACTTTCATCCCCATCAGGAGCCATACCAACCAGCCAGCCAACCAGACAGCCAGCCAGCCGGCCGGCCGCATCACGGTCGATTATGTAGTAGGCGCACATAGCATCACGTCCCGGCGCACGTCGTGCATGTCTCTGCAACGACAACGACCGCGCTGGGGCGAATCATTAGGCAGACGGGAACGCGCGGCAAATAGATTAAACGGTTCGATAGTAATTTATTCCGCTTGTGGCAGCGGCAGTGGCATGCGGAGATCGAAAGCGGGAGATGGCGAGCACCGATGTCTGGTGAGGTCTCTGAGTTTGGCCACCCGTCGATTCGGGGCCCGTGGGGTTTCTGCAAACGTTTCGTCGCAGGACAGATTTATCTATCCCGCCCGGAAAGCAAACTCACACGCGGGCACGATCGCGACCGCGACATCGTAATAAATCACCTCACTAACGACGCCTAATGATTGCAGATAGAGTGTGATTTAGAATATCACTGTTGGCAGTTAGGTGAAAATTAAAAGGTTATTATGCGGTCCCCGTTCCCGGTGCCGGGTCGGGCGCCCGTTTCATCGCTGGGACATGCGGCGTTACACGCGTTGTTTGGAGGTTTGTTGCATGTTGGTTTGCCGTCAGCACGGCTGCTCGCGTTTCGCAGCCGCTCGGTGTGGTGACCCGCGCGCTCTACCTGATCACCAGATCGATCGTGCACATTCCGTGGTGCACGATTTCGGCCCGTCGGCCCATGGGGACTTGACTTAAGCAAAATAGAGCAACAACCGAGGGCTTACTGCGATGTAGGCGGTACATCCTGTATGTCGTTAGCCGTCGTTTTATTTATCTTCTCCTTCGCCCAAAGCTGATGCGGTGGCGAGGGTTAGCGGGAAAGTCACGAAACGGCTTCGTTCACACGCGGGTGATGCAGCTTTCGGTGGGTCCGTGATTGGTGCATTGGCGGTGGTGTAAGTCGTGGCGGATGCATTATGAGCGCCCAAGGGCGCACTACCGTCACGCTGGCTTTATAATTGCAGACAAATTGTGATTAATTTGTACGGTGCAGCAGAGACCAGCCACTCTATCGATTGCACTAGTTGCAGTGTTTGCATTTGCGTGCCGCTTGTGTAGGGAGGCACACGTAGGAAACACAGTTGTCCATTTACTTCGATCACCCGTTGGCAACGGTGGCAATTAATAATTCGTGCGCAGCGGACATTGATTGGGAAAAATTAGTTTACAATAAATAGTACTATGAGTGAAAGGGGCGTGTTTCGTGTATTCTTTTTCTAATTATTTCCTAGGACGAACGCGAATGATAAGAATAGTAAAGTAAGAAAGCTTGAGAATGAATCGGTGTAAAAATGCGACACTCATAAATAAGCATGCTACGTAATTTAACAAAAGGCATAGACTAAAGCGATTACTGCTGTGTAAATAAAATGTAAGAATCATCATATTTTC
This sequence comes from Anopheles punctulatus, assembly GCA_000956255.1. Taxonomy (NCBI): domain Eukaryota; kingdom Metazoa; phylum Arthropoda; class Insecta; order Diptera; family Culicidae; genus Anopheles; species Anopheles punctulatus. Next base: position 20,534 of record JXXA01006267.1, read on the forward strand.
AACAAAAAATGAATCCCTTTCACTTGAAGCATGTTCAAAATGGGTGGCCACGGCAGCTACCACAGTTCGTCGAAATTCTAATTGATTTCTCTACCCTTCAATAAATGCACATTTTACGAGGGAAGCAATACATTCGCCTGGAGTTTTAAGTGCCTTTTTACAATTTAATCCCTCCTTTTCGCGTGCTAATTGTTGGAGAATAATTGATTTCTTAAAACCCTTTCGCCACTTAAGCCAGGGAGAGAAAGTGCTCGAATTTTTTTTGCCCGTTCCACGGCAATCAGGTGCGAATGCAGACACCATCAAGGATCATTTCTTTGGGGCTCTGTATGGCGAAAAATATGGAACACCCTTACTACCTCACATATGGCTTACCGGTGGATATGTTTAACTGGCCCATAAAACACACATACTGTTCCGGTCGGGCAACTCTCTAAAGCGTGAGGTTGCCATAAAACACTCGAATAATCTCGTTTTACGAGCAGCTTTGCTCTGTTGAGTGATTGTTTTCGATTTTAGTGCGTTTGTTTTTGTAAAGAGAGTTTTTTTTAAAATCGTATTTAGTTCAATTTCGCGTTGGAAGCACACAATTTTATTTCATTTTTGTTTTAAATTTGGAAGAGATTAAAAGATGAGGTTAAAAAGGAATTAAGTAAGAAATTTTAGAATCACAGTTGCAACAATAATCTTTAGCAAAGTATTTCAGAAATAAAATAACAAAAAACGCATTACTATAAATATCGTCTTGATCGTGACCATTTCAACAAGAAATTTTGCTTCAGTTTCGGTATAAGATCAAAGCGCATGAAAGATGTATGCGAAATTGTGGCAATCACAAAAAGTGCCCGTCAATAATCTCTTTCGTTTGAGGTGCGCCCACAAAATGGAAGCAAATCATTAATTCATGAAGTCGATAATCCAAAGCCAGCGATTGCAGCTAATAAATATTGCATCTGAGGCGAGACACAATGCAATGGCACGGTAACTGAAGCATAATTGAATCTTCAAACATTTTTATATCGACTGCCGGTGTTGTTGTTCGATTATTGCAAGCGTATTTTTCGCTTTTTCTTCTTAGAGGAGATCAAATCTTACGGAACTTCAAAGCTCACGAAGAGCATAAATTATGGATTGAGGTTCGGGTAACTACCGCGCTTGTCCGTGTGTAAAGATTTCGGAAGGCCCTTCGCATGATGATGATAAAAAGAACCGGTCAAGAGAATCGCACGCTTGCAAAGTTCAAACGAACCGCAAACGCAATCCGCACGCTTCGCGGCAATAAGTTGTCATAAATTATCGAACATTGGTGGCTCAAATTCATTCGATTTTTTTACCTTATGTTAAGAAAATTTTGAAGCAATTGAAATATCGCTCAAATTAGGAGAGCGAGTTAATTCTGAAAGATCTGCAAGATGCAAGATAATACGTTTTAAATAAAAAAACGATCTCCAACTGCCCCGAGTGAGGATCGAACTCACGACCTTAAGATTATGAGACTTACGCGCTACCTACTGCGCTATCGAGGCTTGTGTAAACTTGTCCAGTTAATATCGGTCGGTTGCGCTTTTTTCAACTAAGTCGATTGCAAAAACAATGCATTTCTTATGAAATAGAAAGTTCAATGTTATCTGTTGTTATTACTAAATACAAACAATGTTGCAAGCAAATTATTGTGTTTTTATTTTGAGGTCTAATTAACTGCATTTTCCATATATTGTTGTATTAAATTCCACACAGTTTTCGACAAATCTCACTGCAGTTGATTCCTCACAAAAAGAGTAAATTAAACTCTGAAGATAGCAGAACGTAGTTTCGATCTACGGACCTCTGGGTTATGGGCCCAGCACGCTTCCACTGCGCCACTCTGCTCCGTATTTATCCCGGCACAATCGCATTAATTTATTTTTAGGTCCACCCTACACCATCCCCACGCCTGCTTCTGCTACTGCTGATGGCGACGAACGCATGCGCTACTATCTGCCCCAATCAGGGGCATGAGAACACGATTTCAAAATAGTGTCCGAACGATGCCGTGCTTCCATCAGCCGATCAGGGCGAGAAATGATGCTTTATCAGCAAACGTTGCCGTCATGGCGTGTATTGCAAATGTGCCAAAAAGCGCATTAAATTACAAGCGGCAATCTGATTAAGATAGCCCCGTATGCTTTGTGCCTTTTGCGAGAAACGCGATGGCGTGAAGAAAGGTACAAACCCCATTTCGGGAAACCACCGTCAGCAGCCAGAGGGCGGAGGAGAACGTTGTGTCTGGCGCGACCAGCCTCCGGAATTCTTGTAATTTCGGTTGTACCGAATGTTTGACGACTGCTTGAATTGGGCTTGGGGAGGAGATGCAGATGCCCGGTCCGTTGTGTACAGTCAGTAACGCCCACTCCCAGAAGAGTACTTTGCGATGTAGATGGAAGCAGATGAACTTAAGGGTTCCCCCAACCAAGGCAGATCTCCATTTCCATTCCACAGAAATTGCGAACAGTGTTTGTCCATTAAGGCGTTCTCCGGGACTCGTGGCTGATGACGTCCGTTATCGTAATCTGACTTGCAAAAACTTGCCGGGGCCGTCTGTCTGTCGTTGCGGCGGTCACGCAGATAAGAATGCTTCTCATTTCCAAAACTGCTTCGCAAGCCGTATGTGCATCCATGGGCTGAAAGGTTAGATTTTGGGCTGTGACCGTGTGGTAGGTGTATTTTTTCACGTCTTTAGTTTTTGAGGCTTCTACCATGTGTGAGTTGCGATCGGTTGTGGTATCGTAAAGCTGTCATGTTTCTAAGTTCGGCCAGGCTTTGGTATTGCATCTCACAAATCTCCAGCCCACAATCGATCCCAACGTTTTTATTAAAGTTAATGTGTCTGCAGGGACGGAGAATATGAGTCACAAACGGGATGAACGTGACAAGTAGGAAGAGCAAAAAGAGCAATATCAACGTAGTTGTATCATGAAAATTTGCGTTAAGATATACGAAATTTGGGGAATATGATGTAGAAAACAAAACTACCTAGTACGTTGCACAAAGCAATTATCAATTAAGTTGAGACTTGCATTAACAGAAACACGAACACCTACATTACATACATTTATTTTTGGAAAACTTGCTTCTTTTTATGTTTGTCTTATTAGTCTGTAATAAATGCTGTAAAGCATTGAAGTGAAAACATTTTTCCCTTTTAAAAAAGGTCTGCCCCGAGTGAGGATCGAACTCACGACCTTAAGATTATGAGACTTACGCGCTGCT
>JXXA01006271.1:0-10309 GCA_000956255.1 Anopheles punctulatus
GTGTGAAGAGTGCAAGTTTTTATTCCCAAAATTTAAGACAGCGGTGACGGTGCGCAACAGCTGCAATCAAAACCATCGCCACTCGGGTTCTTCTATCAGGCGATCCTCAGCGTGGTTCCGTTCTGTGGTGGTAAGTAATCGAATACCACGTTTTGTTTATCTCCGATTCAATCGAAAAACGCCAAACACGATCACATTAACGGGACGATCGCGTTAACGCCTAAAGGTAGGCAACCAGGGGATTTTTCCGAAAGCTTGGAGCGTTTTAATAACTGAATAATAAACCACTCGGCGACCCGTGACGACAGTCACACATCACGCCTGTGACTATGCGATTTGCATTACAACGTTCATTAATATGGATTTTAACGAATATTTTGCCATGAAAGCGAGTGTGATCGGTTAAAAAACACTAAAAACGCTAGTAACGGAGTTTTGCAAATAATGTTGAATACTCTAAAGAGCTTGTGTATCTCTTATCAGCTGCTAGTGAATTATTGTACAAAAAGTTACTAACCGAAAATGTTAGTTTCGCAAAATTTTGTTAAAGTAAACAGTATGACTTGTATGCATAAATTTAAACAAGAGTTTACACCCTTTAAACCTTCTTTTCAGCAGCAAGATCCAACAATTTTATCTATTTATATGATTTTTGTTGAAGTGTTGCTACTGAGATTTTTTCCCGACGGCACATCGGAGCCGATTCATGACAGTAAACTCAAAAAAGCGACTATGTCCACATGTTTCGATAACCTATAAATCAACCAGCAACCATCACTAGCAAGCGGTTCGAAACAAGGGTAAAAGCGCCAAAGGCCGTTGCGGGTTGCATTAAATAAATTTCCGAAAAATCAAAAAGCAATCGCCTAAAGCTAGCTGCGATGCAAACGATTTATCGTTGTCAATCATTTTTATGTTTTGGTTTGCCCACCATTTTTGTTGAATTTATACACATACACACATACGCGTACTTACAGTGGACGATGATCCATGCATAATTGAAGCTGATTAGTGGCGGTAATGACAAAGATAGAAGAAATTGATAATTCCCAAACCCTGCGCTGGGCTCGGGAAATGGACGCGTGTGTTTCCGGCCACTAGGTGTGCTTACGGGCACGTATGTGTGATGAGAGGAAGTAATCAATCGCGTAAATTTACTCGCCATCAAACAATATTCAAATGACATATTTGTATTTTGTCCCTTTTTTTTTTGGAGGGTTGAAGGTAGGTAAACTACATGCTCTGTTTACGACGCCGGTTAATTCACTGACGGCTGGGCTGAACTGGGGCGGCCACCCCGATGTTTGTTCGAGCACAGGTTGATTGATTTTCCTCCTGCACCCCGCTCGCTTTCCGAGAGTTTGGGCGCAAAAATCAGATATCATCTAAATCTACATCTACGCGCCAGTGCCCATTTAATGGGGGCTGCAAAGCAAACAAAAAGGACCACACTGCACACTGAAAGTGCAGCTACAAACGCAGCCACTAATGAGCCGTTCGGGAGAAATGATATTTCCCATTTTTCGTGCTTGAAAGGTTCGTTTTTTTCTGCGAGCTTTGCCCCGACGCTAAGTAGGACGGGCTGTGAGGGCACGGAACAGATCGCTTTCATCATGCAGCATACTTCTGGGCCCACCTCATTCCCCCCCTTTCCACCCTTCCCTTCCTTCCAGACACCAGTTCATACAGGCACGGGAGCTGGCACCAGTTTCGCTAAGAAGCTTACAAGTTTTCGAAACCGAATAGTTTGAATAATTAACGAGCGTGTCGCGAAATGGAATGCTTTCGGTTGTGCTGTTCCATCGCTCCCTTCCTTCCTTCCTCCATCTGCACTGCGAAATGGTTTCCGTTTAAGACAGCAACCGAAACCATGGGGGGGTGGAAAGAAATTACAACAAAAAAAAAACCCCTCTAATACAATGTGACATATCGCCCACTGCCGTCGTGGTTCAAATATTTTACAACCGCACCGAATGCACGGAATGCAACCGAAGCTTCCGAAAGGTTGGTTAAAAATTCAACAACCAGCGGCTCCCACCGTGCACGGCCTTGAACAGATTAGGCCTTTGATTAGGCCAGGCAATGTGGGTTAGCCTCATGACTGGAAGCGTCGCCAAAATGCTGCCATCTGCCGCATGTGCTCCTGTGAGTTTAGCCGAGCGAAATTGATCATTAATTTAAGGTGTACGTGTATCGTGCTGCCCGTCAAACCGGGTCGCTGTATGGTGGGTGTGCACTTTGCAAACGATCAAATTGTTCTCAACGACAAGCTTGCATTATTTTCCAGCGATAGTGTGTTTAAATTTTGACCTGATTTTTTTAATACTTCCTTTACCAAAAAGGAATATGTAAAATATTTATTTGAAATATATAAATTAAAGAAACATAAATCCATATTTCTACTTCAATTACAACTCATCAACCCAGCAAACAGTGCGACTTGTGTTTCACTGCGAGCCAAACGAAAAATACAACCGAATGAGCTTTATGAGCGACGAACCCGAAAAAAGACATTTTTTTCCCCCGTTTTCATTTATTCCAACAATTTCAACGGCTCAAATCAAGTGCTATCAATCATTTCGAATCATTCTAAATGCAAATCGAATGGGGGAAAAAAACGATTCTTTTCATCCGTAGATATGATGTAGCAAAGCTGGAGGCGTTTAGATTAAAATCCCAAATGTATGCAATAAATCCCTCTCAAAATTTATCATATATACGTTATGAAGTATTTTTGATAATTATAGAGATTTTTTTGTAAATTTCAAACTGGAAAATATGAAAAATATTCTTTTATTCCATACAATAGCACTATACGATTCAATTCAATTATTATATTATTATATTATATTAAAAATTATATTACATAGTTGATTGAAATGAAAACTTATTGCACAACGACATAGTTTTCGTTAAAAAAATGTTTTTTTAATTATCTTTTATTGCTAGCAGAACCTCACTAGCCCCAGCGTTGCGTTACGCAATCTTTGGAGAACGCAAGAACCCTGAGCCTTGAGGAAAGTGTCTTTGGTTAAGATTTGATTTTCCGTCCGTCGCTCGAACCCATTGCTCGGAAGTGAATTAAATGAGCATCCGGATCCGCACCTCCACCCGTTGTTCGTTCGTTTTAGTTTTTGGAGTTTTCAGTCTTGACCGACCAACCGGTCGCTTCGCCTAAACCGCGGTAAACCATCCCAAACGATAATGGTTGAGAAATAAACAAATTAATTTGGCAAACACCACCAGCCCCTGCTTTGGGTGGGCTGAATTTCTGTCACCTCGACCCGGCCCTCACGCCCCATGCCTCACGCCCCACGCAACTATTATCGGGCGTGTGTCGTTTCGCATCACAATTTGATCCTTTTTATGGGACGAAATGGAGGGGCGATGTATTCTTCCACCCTTACACCCGCCTCTCCGCCCTCGGCGTATTTTAATGAAGTCAGACGGGAAACTACATTTACCCCGGCACGACCAATTTCAGCAAAAATTTAATATTCATACGATGCGTGTTGCGGCCGTCGGCCGGTCGGAGGCTCGCCTTTTGCGAGAAGAAATCTATCAAATAAATCGGCCGGCACCGCCGCTAATGAAAAGGTGCCAAACCAGGAGTTTTCCCAATTTTACACACCAGGGAGTGTGGGTGTGCTTAGAGCCTAGTGCGCCCCAAAACGCAACCTGGAACGTAATGGAATTTATTATGATTATGGCCCGTCCGCCCGTCCGGTGCGCTTTTTTGCGGGCGATTTAATCTGTGGCCGATTTTAATCAAACCGTCCCGTTCGGCTGCGGGTCCGGGTGTCTTTGCATCAGGCTCACTTGCAGCCCCCCGGGCGCGTTACAGATCACCGGCTAGATTCGTCACGATGAACCCGTCCTAGGCTCCCGAGACGGGATCGCTAGTGTGGGGAAAAGGGTCCGAAACTATCTTGTTGCGCCATCGGAGCACATTAGCAGCACCGGTGGCACCGAGAGATGCTCGACATCATTACCGGATAAGCTAGTGTTTGGAATTCGGCCGACGACAGAGCTCGAACGGCTGCGGTATCCCTGGGACGTGCCAGTGTAATCTTGTGATTTAGTGCGTGCAACACATCGGCGCGAACTGAATGAAGCCGTCGGGACTCGACACAGTCGGTTTGATATGATTGGCTTCAGTGTGCGGTATATGTTCAGTTTACTACACACTAGCTAGTGCTCTGGCAAAGAAACAGTGTCCTAGGTAAGAAAAGATATTTGAAATGAAACATAAAATTTATGCAATTTTACAAAATAAAACAAATGGACATTGTTAAAAGAAAAAATCATAAATATTTTTTTAAAAAAGTGTTTCATATATGTTCAGTTTACTACCTACTGAGTTTGTGTCTTTGCTAAGAATCAGTGTCCTTTAGGTGTACCGTGTTAATTATGCAGTACGTCGGTGCTAAAAAAAGGGCTACAGTGAATGTATTTTACCGAGCACGGAATTCATATGCGAGTGACAATTGTGGCAAATTGCGTGCCCACTGTCCATGGTTTACTACTTAAGCGCGCTTTAAACGCTCGGGCAGCAGAAGCGAAATGATATTTTGTTTTTAAATTCTCCGCGCACAATTAAAATAAAACCAATCGTACAAATGTGTAACCGCAGCTGTTATATGAAATATCTGTCCGCTCGCAATCGAATTGAAACTGGTTTCCCATGCACGCTATTACCCTGGTGCTGATGGGCGAATTTGGATAGTTATTGCATTTATACCTTCAAAATATCACTCTTTCCCAGGAACGGCACCATCGTAAAGCTCGCACTTCGCCGAATACCCACCGTAAAATATCGCGTTTCGAGAAATTTACGATGAACGCAAAACAAACGCATTCCGCGCATTGATGGGAAATTGGAAAATGTGGCGTGTCTTATTCCCCCCCCTCCACCACCCCTTTTTCGTGAAAACCGAGGCCAGTTTAGGTCAAATGGAAGCTTGCATGTAACGCACATGTAATGGAACTGAGAATGAAAATACTCGAACGTATTTATTAAATTTTTCAATTTTCAATTCAATTTCGATTCGGAATATTATATTTCATTTGAGTATAGCTCATATTTGGATAAACATGGGTTTTGCAAGTTAATTAAAGTTCTGCCAAACACCGGCTTAAATTCATAACGATTTTTTCTACGTTCTACCCAATTCTGCGAAAGCAATTATTTACTACGCGTTTAATGAAACAATACAAAATAAATTGTTTCATACAGTGTCCGAGAAATCTTAGCGCAATGATTAACCCAAGATTAGTATCCGTCAACGCCTGCGAGTAGGCTTTGATCCCGGTACGAGAACGTTATTGATGACGCCTGATTGTATGCAATCAATTGCGCACGCATAAAAAATGCAGGGTTCTTTGCAGAAATACAATAGATTGTGTGACGGTTGGCGATAATCTCTATTTGATGCGAGCTATCGCTTGAAGTAAAACAATTTTGATTACGTCCGGGTCAGCACGGATTTGGAACCATTCTGATTGAGTGAATGTTGTGATTTTACGCGCGAATATCGCGTCGCACAATCGATCGCAAAAAAAAGAGACAAACAAACGCAACAAATACTTTACCGCTCCAAAAAGCTACCCCGAAGGAATTACGTCAGAACTCCGAACGGTAGAAATGGATCGAAAAAAAAAAACATTTGAACAAAACCCAATTCGTGAACAAAAGCAAATCATGTGTTGCAAATGTAAATACCAAATTGGGCCATCAAAGTAACATGAAAAAAAAAATTGCGCTTATATGCAACTGGTGTAGCAGGATACCGTTTTCGCTAGCGCACAAAACGAAATAAACCAACAAAAAAAAAAAAAACATCTCAAAATTGCATTGCATTCGGCTGGATTGCATTCCGCGCTGGTCCGAAATGGCCTTCAAATGGTTTGTGTGTAGCGGGGCGGGGTATGCGCGTGGCCTCGCCCGTGCCTGTTTTGCATTAATGCCGAAAGACGATAATGGGCCCGGAAATGTTCGGAAAACGAGGGTGAATTTAATTTGCATAGTCAACAGTCGTACGCGGTGCGCTGCTGGCGGGATGGAAGCGATGGCGATGCCGATGGCGCTAAAGACAAGACTCCGACACCAACCGCAGGTCATGGTGTGGTAGAAGAAAAAAAGGGGTTTTAAACAACAACAAAAAAAAACTATGATTTTTCGTCCCCGCACGAACGCGCTCGTGCGACAAACAGGCAAAAACGAGAAGAACTAAAAAAAAACTATTCATAATGCCATTATAATGAAGTTTCTGTAAGCGGCAAGCTGTGGCTGCCCCCTAATCACAACCCGGAACGGGCCTCCACGGGTGAAGTGCATTAGCGAAAATGAAAAGCAATAAAAAGCGGATGTCCAAATAAATTATTGCATCGGGCGGGTGGATGGACGCGGCGGGCTTGTAAACGTTTGCCATTTGCCACCCCGAACACAACCCGAACGCCTAACAGCGAAGCAAAACAAACAAGGCAAAACAACTCGGCAACAAAAACCGCACGACTATTTCGTCCCTTAAACCCCCCCCTCCCCCCTCCCCCCTTCTCTTACGAGCAGAGGAACAAAAAAACATTTATCAGCATATGAAAATTTATTTCCATCGCCTCCAACCGACGCTGGCGAACCCTTTCCTCCGCAGCCGTAAGTGCTTTCCACTGTAACCGGGCGCACCGAGCGGGAGAATGAGATAGAATGATGGCTTCGCTTTATGATTATTTGGTCCGTTTCGCAATCAGTGTGTATGTGAGTGGGTGTGTGTGTGTGGTGCTGGGAGCACGTTGCACTTTGCTATTATATTTTTGCTACCACGTTGCGTTTTTGTCTCTTCTGTAAAAGAAAAAAACAAAAAAAAAACAAATGGTGCCGGCGGTTTTTGGCGTTTGTAATTAGGAAAAGCGAGTGTCCTTCCTGCGTCTCCTTTAGCGAGAAAAAAAAAAAACGTCGCGGTAGTTAAGCGGCCCAAAACAGCTGGGAACAGCCCTGCCCGAGCGATCATAAAAGAGTGCAAAACCGTGTAAAAACAGCATCCACGAGCCACTTTAGAGCCGGCCGCGTGTGGCTACCGCTCCTGTGGAATGTCTGGGGCAGAGGCAAATGAAACGAAGGCAAGACCTGACGTGTTGGCCAGCTTGTTTCACTTGGTTGCTCTGGCCTCTCGTGTAGCTATTGAAATAAAAACCAAAATCCAAAACACCCAGTGTCGATGTTGCGACGGCGCACCTCAGGTGATCCAGAGTGCGAGCCTCACCAACATGTGTTCCCGACGCTTCAAAAGGCGTCAGTTTTCTGGCCGGCTGGCCACCACCATCCCGTTGTGGCATCCGGGACCCTAGATCAACGCTGACATATGTGGTCACGACGGCGGTTCGGAAACCCTTCCGGACATACACATAATTAAAGTACGGCAACCAGCTGCTACTTGCTGCAGAGTCGGGCTCCTCACTCGTTCTCTTTCCGCTCTGTTGTGGTGATCCCCCACTGTCGTCGAATGTGTATTAATAATCGAACGCTTCCCAACACCTCCATCGCCGCACACCGCTTCTCCCCTGCTCTAACACACCCTATAACTTTCAGCCCCGGTCCGATTTCCGGCGTTGGTGCCATAAAATTTATGCCGTTCCTCTTCGCCAGATGCAAATCTGTCCGGTACAAGCGGAATAATGCGACGGTGCGGCAGAAAAGTTCTGCCATTACTCTCGCACCGCCACCGGCGCGGGTCAGGCGCGCCCGCTTTTGTTTCCGCTGCCGCGGCACCGCCCCACCCACACCGAAAGTGGAAAGAAAGCCAAAATTTAAACACCCCGAAAACTGTCTTGGGCACTTTTCTGGACTTGCTCGGCTCGATGCCACGGTGGGCAGTGTGGAGAACAAAATCGCAAGCTGTTAGCAGTAAATATATTGCCGTTTCTTGCTCATGAATTAGAGAAAAATCTTTTAAGAAAACAAGGTATCTGCGCTTCCAACGCTGGTGTTACGTCTGACAGGTATCAAGTTAAAAATTAACCCAATTTTAAGGATCTTCTTTACTATCGATATTAGTAAAAAATAAAAAAACAAATTGAAATTTAATACACACCACCGTAACTGAGTAGTTGCAATTTTGGACTTTTGACCGGCTTCGGTCCCAACGAGTGTTTGGTGCGTTCAAGCGGAGCAGCTGTTCCAAAGGAAAGGATGAAGAAAAGCTGCAATCGAATTTTGATCTTGGCGTTGCGTTTCCGGTGTAAAAGGGAAAGAGGCAGAGAGGGAGAGAGAGAGAGAGAGAGAGAGAGAGAGTAAGACAAAGAGACTGGGCGGAGTTAATGGAAGCGCCGGTTTTCGGGTAGATTGAGTTTGACTTTCGAAGCTTGCGGGTGAGCCACCAGCGCCAACAGCGTCGGGTGTCTTTTGTGGTGCGGGCGCCAAAGTTCTTAAAGCGCGTCTCCGATGCAGCCCTCGCACTAACGCGCTCAGATTAACAAAGCACGTTGGCAAACATGCGGGCATTCTTTCGACTACAAAGCGAACTCACTGGAGCGTGGTAATAAATTGTACGCGTAAATTGATTGCCGCACTCTTCGCGTGGCAAAACGGCAAATATAAATATATCGCCGATCGCCCGGTCGGGCGGCTTCGGATCGCTCCCGAAAGGGCACCTGCCTTGGCGATGGCGATGTGTGGAATTTATCTAAAAATAATCCAACCTGTGCGTGCATCTTGGGCCGACGCTTCCGCGTTCCGCAAGTGCTGCGACGAATGGAATGTCTGTGAGCTAGATCGAGGTGCTTGCAATCTCCGAACGCAAAATAAGACAAATACAAGAGGTAGATTCTTCGCATCCTCCATCCTGCAGTATGCTATGACTGGTGGTTGTTAATACAACACAACCTTTTGCAGTTGGAGCTATTAGTTACCTAAGGATGACACTTGATTGTTAGTGTCTTTGTTGAATTTAACTTCAGTGTTGTTAGTTGTGACATTTTTTTTTTGGTAAATTGACTTCGCGTTCTTCATCGTTGGTGTAGCCGTAGTCTATAATTAACCATCATATTCGGTGGACCCAACAGTCGTTTAGTTTGTGCCGCTCCTGCGTATGTGAAACCTCATTTTCATCGCCTCAATCGGCTCGATCTGTTTATTATTGTTACATGCGATTGAAACAAGCATCTTGCTGCATCTTCATCACCGATTACCACAGTTTGCCGTCTTCGCCCGGGGCACATCCTCTTCCGTTTCCAACCTTCTTCCACTGACGTCCACTAAGACCGATTTCACAAAAAGCAAAGTGACAGAGAGAGCGAGAGAGAGAGAGTGCGTTGCTAGAACGCGTGCGCAAACATAAACCACTAGCCTCTAAAGGGGAGCTCCGTACGCACGCAGCAGGTGTGTAATGGATGCTGTTCGTTTCGCTAAGTGTGTGTTTGCTTTGCTGCCCCGCTCAGTGTAGAAACTCTCCCGCACCCCATTTGACGATTCTCGCACGTTTCGTCTCGCGATCACACTTTTGCGAGCAGACCGAACGAACCGAGCCAAGCGTGCGGAGCGTGTGAGCGTGAAACTTAACCGCACTTACTTGCTGCGTGCTGCCCGCGTCAGCAGCGTGCTCTCTGTCACCGGGAGTTAGTATTTTTATGGTTGTTTTTTTTCTTTCTTCTTCTTCCTTCACCTTCTGACCATTGTTTTGTCTGACCATCTTTTCTGAGCGTTCGCTGTCACATTTCCGAGGGAACGAGCGCAAGCGACAGTACTTGTTGGTAGCGTTCTGCGTTGATCCACTACCCGGTAGAGTACGTACTCTCGAACCACGGTGGACAGAGTATTCCGCGTGACCGCCAGTTATGGTCTGCTGCAAAGTTGTGGCATGTGCATGTTGTGTAAAGTACAGTTAGTGTCTGAGCTGCCTGCTCCTGAAAGTGTCTTCATATCTCGCGACCCCAAAATGTCAGTCGGATAGTTAGAAAAATTCAAACAAAGCGTGGCCACGAATCATCCATCAAACAAGTGCCAAACCAATCTCCGATCAACGCCATTTGCGAGTAATTTTTGACATCCTGTCCCGCGTCCCGTGATCCTGCGTGTCGCGCGCGTGAGGTTAGGCAAGCGTCGTCTTCACCGTCGTAACCTGTCGCCATGTCGCGATATTCAAGGTGAGTTGTTGATATTCCCGCCCGTACCGCACCCGAACAACGCAAGGAAACCTATTTATAGCACGCCGCACATTCCATCTCGCCGATTCCGAAGCGCAACACAGCTCAGCCGTTTCCTAATGTTGGAATTTCGGTTCAAACAATCAAAACCACTCTAGGCCCGGAGTGGCAC
>JXXA01006275.1:0-21063 GCA_000956255.1 Anopheles punctulatus
CCGCGGCAAACGAAACGACTCCTTCCGTGGGTCGCGCCACCGACGCACAGGAAGGTCAGCATTTGCTCCTGTCAAGCGCGCACACACACACACAGGCACTCGCACATACGCACACACGCATACACGCTCCATAAGTAAGAGGATAAATTGTAAAAAAAAACTGAACATATTCTCCGACCCGAAAACCCACCCCGCCCCCGTTCGCGCCCGTCTTCGGGTGGGTGAGGTCAAGTTACAGCAACGGACCTGCCCGGTGTGGTGGCTGTGTGCATGGCTGGTGTCGGGATCTGACCGTACCAAACCTCAACGAAATGTGCGACGCTGCTCGACGATCGCTGATGAGTGGATTCTTTTAGCGAGGGAAGGGTGTGGAGAGCAAACACAAGCAGTGAGACCGACGAGGAGAGGAGCAAATTTATGGTGGGACTCTTGGAGAGTGTGTATGTGTGTGAGAGAGAGAGAGAGAGCAGGTACGCGAGAGAGCAGTGCTTAGTGTACATAATGTACTACGTCTTGGAGCTTCTGCTTCTGGTGGAGTGGACGATTTTCGGTTCATTATTAGCCGATGAGTGTAAATGTCCGCATGATTTGTGCCTGCGTCCGTACGGTCCGGGTAGGTGTGTGCCAACGTACGTACATATGTTTTGCTGGCCACAGTGTAGGCATAATCAGGATAACAGATGAGAGCGCCAACGCTCGCTGGTGGCCGATTGTGGGAGCGTGTGCAGGTCGAAATTGTTTTCATCTCTCCCCTTTTTTGCTGCCGTCGAGGGCTCCGGTTCGGATGTTTTGGATGTTATGCTACTCAATTTACCTTGAAACAATCCGTCAATGCGGGGCAGGAGGCTTCGGTGGGGGGAGCGGGGGGACTACCTCTTCCGTCTTCCAGCGAGCCTAGCAGCGCCTGGGGCTTGAGTTCTCCAGCGGGTCCGGCGGGTTGTCTGCTACTGCTAGGCTAGAAATGTGTGACGCTAACGGGAAGTGACTTCACGGATGTGACGCTGTCACAGGCGGTATCATGCGCGGCAGCTGATGGATCTAAATGGGGCACGTAAGACATTGAACCACTCCTCTGGTGGCGCTTGCTGCTCATTCATTTGTTGCACATTTTTACACACACACGCACACACGCACACATACATGCACGGACACACTCACGCACAAAGACAGCCGCACGGAGCCAATTGTCGCGGTGCTGCGGGGATGTGGAGACAACTTTGACTGACGCAGATTGTGACTGATAAAAAGGACAAACACTCACACGCCAGGCGGTGGGCCCGTCGCCAGTGGGGATGGGGATGTTTATGTGTGTGTATGTGTGTGTGCGCGCGTGTGTGTTTATGGGTGTTTTTATTTTGAGAATCCACCCCACTTTTACACGGAAAACGGATTGTGCTTTTCACTGGAGCTGGCTCACTGGAGATCGACAGGATTCGTATCGACTTACAACCAAGGACGGCAGCAGAACATTCAAGAAAACGGAAAGAACGCGCTCACGGCCGTGCACTGTGCGGGTGATATTGACACTTTCAACTTTATCGATTCCACCATCGAAAAGACGTTGGGCGACACCGTGTCCGTGTTGATTCGTTCAAGTCACGAGATGAACAGTGGATGCCATCGACTGGTTGGAAACATTGCAGGAACAAACTCTAATGCCATGCGCTACCGCTACCATCACGAACGTTTTGGGCACTAGCACCTCCTTACACCTGTGGAGTGGATGATGGTGTAGATTAGCTGCTCATTTGCCACGCCAACACCATGTCCACGAGTCCGGTTAACCGCGACAACCGACGAAAATGGCACCAACCGACACGATGCCTTCAAGTACACCCCACGAAGATCTTGCTTTTCTTGCCGTGCGTATGCTACCACCGCAGAATTGTGGCGTTACGATCCGTACGGCTGCTGTTTGTGCAGTAGTGCCCCAGGAAAATCACCATCAGGAAGATACTACTCCTGTGGGACACATGCGCACCACCAGCTCGCGGAGTACAGCGAAGAGAGTCTGCGAGCGATGCAGAGAGTTGTTAGTTTGGATCGCTGCAGAGCAGATGGGACCATGAGAGTTTCCTGACGACGACGTCTTGTTGCTACTTTATCCTGACTTTCCTCGCGACCCACTGGTAGCCTACCGCCGTGCCGCTCGCACCGATAGGGAATTCAATTAAAAATTGATAAACAAACGGAAAATGACCGTAAGATGCGTGCTGCTCGTTGGCCAATCAGATGTTGATTTGACCGGTTTTACACTTACTTTGCGGTTAATTCATTTACTGTGGCATACTGTGTTGGTGTGCACGAGGGAACAGTTCGTTTTCCCGTCCGTCCTCATGGAAAGCGAGAAGCAGTGCGTTCGTGTACTGGCGCAAAGGTGTGTGTATGTACATGATTGTCCTTGCAGTGGACCATGTGATTGGTAGAATCTAATTGATTTCCGGTTTCGGATTGTATGCGACCGTGCTCATTGTTACAGCGCCGTGGAGCAATTGCGCTTGGTTTCGGCTGGGCGTGTGAGTGAAATTCTTACAACGTTGGGATGGCGGGTGAATCTGAACCGTAAGCTTGCGTTTGGAAACTTGTTGCGTTGCTCACCGGGGAAATATAGCGACGGTGATTCAAGAATGAACAGAAAGCTCATGGGAGAATGTTATTGACTTTGAAGATTTAGTGTGAGGCAGGCATATTTAAAAAGGATTTACTAGGCTATGCTAGAGTATAGATATTATTTGCGTAGTATATTTAATTTCTTAATAGACATGTATGCGGAGAGTTTTTGTCAAATTGCTTTGTGATCTTTCTATAGTTGCATACATTAATTATCGTTTACAGATCGATAACTGAAACATCCTTACCAGAACCAGCATTATGCATGTGCAATTCATACATTGATTGTATTTCTTGTTGTGGAATATTAATAAGCCACAAAAAGGAAGCTGCTACTTCTTCAGAATTTGTTTGTTATATCACATGATACACATGCAAAACCGTTACAATATTTTAACCTTTCCGCCTATCCCAGTGTGCCACCCGAACAGTACGCATTTTGACAAACTCAGCTGTCACGCGAATGACAACCTAAAAATTCACATCGACATAGCTGTCAATTTTTTTTTGTGTTATGAGAATTTGACGACGAACATTGAAGGTGTACATATCTGGAAATTCGTAAGGATCGCCTGAAAAGTAAGATACTATACTAATTCTAAAACATCCGATTTTAACCACCGACCGAACGAAAAGAACGGAAGGAAAACGTTTGTTTTGCTGGTGATATGGGCAAACAATGTGCCAGCAAAAATTCTTCTGTTTCGTTAGAAGGGGGGCTCTGTGAAAACGTGATGTTTATGTTTGAGACGAAATTTCGCTTACTCATGGGGAATCGGTGTCCTGTGGAAAGCGAGCGTGCGGGTGGAACGCTTTAAATAGAACATTTTTCCTTGTCCTTGCAGCTGAACGGTGATGTCGCTCAAACCGAGAAGAATAGTGTTCGACGAGGTCTGGAAGGACCTGCGGGAAACGGTACACCAGGTGATCACACTGCAGGGCATCAAACGCGATGTCTGGAGCAATCGATTTGTGTAAGCCTACCCTCCCCGTTCGCATTCGCAAAGAGAACGTTGCCGAAATCTAGGCCACGGCCGCACGGGCATGGACCGGCGATGCCTGCTGCGACATACTAGTTGTTTGGCGTGCGGGTCTTTGTGTTCAGCATTTGTGTGTCACTCTGAAAGTTGTTTTTTTTGTTCGTGTTCGTTCTTTCCACCCTCAGCGACGTGTATGAAATATGCGTAGCCCACCCGGAACCGTTGGCCGATCGGTTGTATCTGGAGACAAAAACGTTTCTAGAGAACCACGTTCAGGCGCTGCTGGAAGAGCGCGTTCTAGTGACGGATCCTCAGAGTGCTTCCAACGACGGAACGGCTGACGGGTCGTCGCCGGGAGCGTCATCATCCGATCTGCTGCTGAAGCGTTACTACGATGTGTGGAAGGAATACAGTCGTGGTTCGCAGTACTTAAATCATCTGTATCTGTGAGTAAAACGGATTGTGCAAGAAAAGATCTCTCCGGGGTAACGAGTGCGTTTTGGAACTCTTTCAGATACCTTAATCAGCAGCACATCAAAAAGCAAAAACTGAACGAAGCCGAGGTGGTGTACGGTTGTAACAACAATGCCGATAACCAGGAAAAGATGGAAATCGGTGAGCTAACGCTCGAGATATGGAACCAGTATATGATCCAGCGGCTGGGCAACGAGCTGGTCGATCAGATACTGAGCGGTATCAATGCAGAACGGGCAAATAATACGAGTGGGCAGCATAATAACAACACGGAGGTAATACGGGGCGTGATACAGAGCTTTGTGGCGGTGCAGGAAGATCGCCGCAAGGGTTCGCTCAAACTGTACCAGGAGCTGTTTGAGGCACGCATGCTGGAGGAGAGTGGCCAGAACTTCCGAATCGTTGCAAGCGAGCTGCTACAGGTAGTGCTGGAAGAAGGACGGCAGGCAGGCGTTAATATTAAAAACTCAATGCCTTCTTTTTGTTTCAGGTTAGCAGCGTTAGTCAGTATATGGAGAGAATTATTAAGAAATTTGAAGAGGAAGAAAAGTTGGCTAAAATTTATCTTCACGAGAGGTAAAATGATGCGCTTTTCTTTTTTCTACCTAATTTTTTGCTTTATAACAGTACGATCTTCTTGGATTTAGTTCCCTTCCGAAGCTGCGCAAAGTGTGCGAGGAGGAGATGGTAACGAAGCACATGAACTTCCTGTACTCCGAATGCAAGGAGATGGTGGCGAACGAGAAGAGTGCCGATCTAAGGAACCTTTACATCCTACTGAAACCCGTCACGGACGGTTTGAAGCGACTTATCGAGGTGTTCCTGGAGCACATCAAGGAGCAGGGCAAAAAGACGATCTCTTGCATGAAGGGAGACTCGGTAAGCGATGAGGGTCTTTCAATATTTCTTTTTTTTTCGAATTCTAAACCCCCTTCTACATTGCCATGGCAGGTGCACATACAGTTCGTGGAAAACATGCTCGACGTGCACCGGAAGTACGAACAGCTGATCCACGGTACGTTCAAGTCTGATCCACTGTTTCTCGGTGCACTCGATAAGGCGTGTGCACGCATCATAAATGAGAAGCACAGCAACAACCAGGTGAGCCGCAGTGCCGAGCTGGTCGCTAAATACTGTGATAGCCTGCTGAAGAAGTCGAAGACGACGGAGGGCGAAATCGACCAGAAACTGACGCGCAGCATCATCATCTTTAAGTACATCGAGGATAAGGACGTGTACCAGAAGTTTTACAGTCGCATGCTGGCGAAACGGTAAGTAGCGGCTGCGGCTACTAAGTTTTACGGACGTTTTACGCCAAAGGCACGTGTGGCTTTGAACAGATTCAACCAGTTCTTGATCTACGTTTTTAATTATTTTTCGTTCGATTGAGTTGTAATATGATTCGGAAACTATTCCAATATTATTTTTAAAGAGTAACTATACAAATAGTATATTATATTCCTTAGAGAACGTACCTCTTTAAAAATGGCATAGGTCTTTATTAAGCTTTTTTTAATGTCTAATTTACTCTTCACCCTCAGATTGATCCACGAGCAGTCGCAAAGCATGGACGCGGAGGAACTGATGATCAACAAGCTCAAGCAGGCGTGCGGGTACGAGTTCACCAACAAGCTGCACCGCATGTTCACCGACATTTCCGTGTCAACCGATCTGAACGCCAAGTTTAGCAAATATCTTGCCGATAACGAGGACGAGACTGGTATCAACTTCTCCGTCAAAGTGCTACAGGCCGGCGCTTGGCCCCTGGGGCCAACGCAGGTGGTGACCTCGTTTGCCATACCGAAGGAGTTCGAAAAATCGATCAGCCTGTTTGAGCAGTTCTACCACGTGAACTTTAGCGGCCGCAAGCTGACTTGGCTGCACCATCTGTGCCACGGCGAGATGAAGCTGTCGTTTGAGAAGCGTAACTACATCGTCACGATGCAAACGTACCAGATGGCGATACTGCTCATGTTCGAAAACACCGACCGATACACTTGCAAAGAGCTGCAGTCGTCGCTCCAGCTGCAGCAGGAAATCTTTCAGCGGCACCTGCAGAGTTTGGTTGAGGCGAAAATTCTACTGCTCAACGAGGAGGTAACGCAAAAGGGCACAAGGGTGCGAATTCGTTCCCAAGCATCACTTTGGTTACTCTGATTTCTTTGTTTTTTATGGTGTAGAAAATGAATGACGACACGGAGGTTAGCATCAACGTAAATTACAACAATAAGCGTACGAAGTTCAAAATTACGGCGAACCTGCAGAAGGAAACACCACAAGAGGTAACGCAACTTGCGCAATGGAGAACGCTGAAAATAGATGAGCTAATTTCGGGGTTTCTTTTTTTAAAATGTTTTTGCTTAATTTCTACCTAAGGTCGAGCACACGATGAACGCGGTGGATGAAGATCGGAAGATGTATCTGCAGGCGGCGATAGTGCGCATTATGAAATCTCGCAAAGTGCTGCGTCACAATGCTCTCATTCAGGAGGTTCGTGTTGCATTGCTTATTTGTTCGCTTTTGCTCGGCATCTGTGATGATCAATTAATTTTCTTTTCTTCTTTTTTGTGTGCCTCCTCACAGATTCTCTCTCAGTCGAAGGTTAGTTTCGCGCCGAACGTGGCGATGATCAAAAAATGCATCGAATCGCTGATCGACAAGCAGTACATCGAGCGAACGCCCAACTCGGGCGACGAGTACAGCTACGTAGCGTAAAGTGGGAAGCACCCCGTACGGCAACGTGACTCGAACTGTCAACACCTTCGACTGACGGAAAGGCAAAGCGATGCTTTGAATCCGACCTAAAGAGAAGCGCACCGATCAGTTTTGCTCTCCATTATCATCATCATCACCAGCACCATCATCGTCAAAACTACCACCACCAACAGAAAAACCAGCGCACCATTGACAGGATGGTGCTGCTTCGAAGACGATACCATCCAGCATAATCACCACCACCAGCAGCAGCAGCAGCAGCGGTAGCAACAGATTTTCACGGGAACATACAGTGAAATCAGTAAATGCCAGTTGCACAGCTATTTATTGTTGTTGAGTTTGCGACAAAATTGCGATGAAAACAGTGGATCGATGTGTGTCGCTCGTGTTTCATTTTTGTTTTTAGTAAGACAAGAGTGGTTACTAGACCCGACCCGCGGCCGCTTCGGAACTCGGTGGACGAACAGATTGTACTCAGCGGTTTTGTTTCTATCTCCTGTCGCAATTTACGCGTTGCAACCTTTTTGATCGATCAGCACTGATGCTGATGCTGTACATTGTGTTTTTTTTATATATATATATATTCTTTCTTTAGTGTAAATATACCCCGTTTTGGTACGTTTTTGATGGTTTCTTTAAAAGTGAAAACAGCAGCAAACGGTCGTAAGTTTTGTTTTGTTGGTGTGTTAACTTAATTTTTATTATTCCTTCCGCATGGTTTTTTTTACCCCTTGATCGGTGCCTCAACCAGAAAAACAGAAAACAATGACAATGCTGTTACCCTAGCATGCTTACGATCTAGTACATATGTTCGTTAGCGAAGAACAAAAAAAATGCTTTCCTCTCTCTCTTTCTATCGTATGAATGAATCTAATGAGTGCGGCAAGAGAACGAGAGCTGGATAGCAGTCGATGTACGTACATTCCACATCAGAAGCGGATGCGAAACCGCAACTAAACGAGTGTTGTTTTGTTTATTAACCAACGAAATGCGTTATTCTGGCGCGTACCATCAGCCGCGTCCGTCCACTCTAGAGCTGATTGAAGAGCAGATAGCTAATGCCTCCGTACAGCCAGAAGCTGCTGCAGGACGATCCGAACAGCGTCGCGAGAAGCCATCCAAACAGCGAGAAGATCAGCACCTGGAACACCAAATCCACCACGAACAGTCTGCAAGAACGAGAAATAACATTGTATCGGTGAACAAATCGACCCAGTAGAAATTCCTAATTGGATTGCGAAAGAAAACCCTTTCTCTCTATATTACATATATTACATACAATTTGGCGTGAGTTTAACGAACCAGCCGGAAAGAATGCGATATGTATTAGTTGTTAATGAAATATTAATGGTTTTTTCTTATCGACTGTTGGACGGATTTCATGTTTGATGCGTGTGCGGGCAAATTAAAGCAAAATCTCGACACATTTCACGTAACGTTACAGTTAGAACTTCTGGCGTCCAGAAGGTTGATAAAGTTGGATAAACAGCAGCAAAATTATGCTTTACTTTGGGTATCGTGCAATTAGTGAATTTGTTAAGCTTCAAGCACACTTACATCTTATCCTTTCTGCGAGCGGCGTCCAGCGATTTGGGCTGCTCATTGTTAAGATACCGCCGGACGCCTTGCGTGAGCGAGACGAAGTACTCGGGCCACTGGAGCTGCGAAACGTTGAAGTTGAACAGACTCTTGTCCGACTCTCGCAGCGTTTGGGCGAGCTGTTGCGTGGCCGGATTGTGGTACTTCCATTCGGTGAAGATGAACTTCTCGAGCCGGTTCAAGGAATCCCAAACGTTCGTGTGCAGTCGCATCAACCTGCGGAATAGGATGAAGGATGAACGTTTGAGAAGGACGTCGAACAAGCAGCCGGTACGCTGCCAGAACGCAAACGCACATTGGACGACCACCGGTAACGCGTAGCACGAAATCCAGCACCAGTGCGGGCAGTATGTGCACAAACAGTGACGCCAGCTTGTACACCCACAGACTTGAGACAAACTTCAACCGTGGATACCTGTGCGGACACAAGAAGCGAGCATTAGTACGACGACTGATCCATCGTTTGGCCGCACTTCACCTACCAGATGGCCGATTTCAGCGGGTACTTGTGGAGGTAGTCGTTCATCTGGTCCATCACCGAGCGCCATTTGAACGGGTTGGACGTGCTGGTGGTGCAGTGGAACACCTTCAGCTCCCGGAAGCCGTTGGTGGCCATGTACCAGCCGAGCACGAGCGTCTGGTTCACGACCGCATCGACCGGGATGTAATCATACACGAGGTCTACACCGACGGGCAGACGACGGATGACACCCTTGGAGGCGCCCATCAGGAAACCCTGCGGGCCGTTCTTCGAGATGGTCCACCCGGGCGTTGGCTCCTTCCAGGCACCGGTAACTGCGAATGCAAGAGGACGCTCACATGCTGCTGCTGCTGCTGGCAAACGCGATAGAAAGACTTACTCATGCTTGGCCGTATGATGGCACAGGGGAACTGAGTCGCGTGCTTGTTGACCTCATGCTCCGCCAGCTGCTTGGTGAAGGTGTACGCATTCGGGTGGTCCTTGAGCAGCCTGGGGAGGACAAAGCGACATGAAAACAGCTGCACCGCAACAATACCAATACACCATACGCGGGACCTACTTTGGCAACAGTTCCTCGAGGGCCGAATCGTTCAGCGTGTCCACCAGATCGATCACCTTCTGGGAGGTTTCCGTACAGGGGTACAGCTTCTCTTCGGCTTCCGTGAGGTAGGAATTAACGTACGCACTCGACACGTGCACCATACTCTACAGGGGGGGATCGCCAGGGGGGATAAGAGCAAAAACAAACAAATGAACAAACTGCTTCCGGGTAGCAGTGGGGAATACGGTTTCGCATGTCCCTCCCGAATCCGAATCGTCACCTTGAGATTGATCATGCGCGTGCACAGCTCCAGTACGCGCTTGGTACCGAGCAGGTTGATGTTGACCGTCGGTCGTAGCGTCGCCTGAAAGTCGAGCGTGGCGGCCGAGTGGATGACGATGTTCGTGTTTTCCACGATCCTCGCCTGATCCTCCTGCGAGAGGCCGAGGAAATTTTCGCCCACATCGCCCGACACCGGTATCAGCTTCTTAAAGATGTCGGCCGATTGCGTTTCCAGCAGCTGCTCGAACACCGAATTTTTCGTCAAATCTTGCAGCCGCTCCTGAATGGATTTGCCCTTTTTCGGGCGCATCAACAGATAGATTCCACCGATCTGCGAATGAGACGAAGAGTTTTTAAGTTTCGTAACGCATTAACCATCCTAAACGTAAATTATTAGTCGTTATAATTACCTAGGAATTTTTATAAAAAGGCAAATTTACTGATAAAGTGAACAACATAAAACTTCTTCTCAAGAAGTACATTTTTTCAGTTCACTAAATTGCTCGACAACGCTACAACTGTTAAATATGATGCCACAAAAATAAAAAAAAACAAAATAAAAAATAAAAATTTACACCAGTTTCTCTTCGGCTTTTCGCATTACTCCTAGTTATCTTTTTTGAATACATATGCCTTAACACACGCCTTAGTTCACACAGATAAAATTAGTCGTTTTTCACAGTACAATCAGTTTTAACTTCACAATGTATTATTGAACTCACAGTGTTCAGTGAAGTACAGTGTTAAAAAATAAGTCATAAAATAATTCGCTCAGTTCATAACACGATAACCATGTGCAACTATTGCTGGTATAAATTATTTAAAAAATGTTCACACTAGAAAGGGGAAACTGTGAAAAATCATCATGACTTCACGAAAGCGAAAAGAATGAACAAAACAATTTGATACCTACGCAAAGTGTATCTATTTTTGTTTTTGTAAAAATCATTAACTTTTTACTCAAAATACATAGTTAGGTCTGCATTTTTTTCTCGACAGGTTTCAAGAGCTTACATTCTCAGCGTTTTACCTTTTATTCAAAAATAAGTTTAATCCTTTCTTGCAGTTTATTCGACCAAAGCTTGCCATGATTTCGCCCAAACGAATGCTCTCAAATTAAAAATTTAATTACACATTATAAAAAGTTGCCCATGCCCATATACTGATCAATACAATTTTATGACTCATTTAGTGCGGCATAAAACTATCGCAGCGTAAAAACGTACTGGATAAAACTGAACGGTACGCAGCGCTTTGGAAAGTGGCTTTCCTCGATGGGGGTGGAAAGAGCAAGTGCAAACAGCTTGGGAACGAAAACAAAACTCCATTCCACTCCCCCCCCCCCCTCGCCATAGCTCTCGGGAAAATGGTGAATGGTGGTGGCAAAACATAATGCACCAGTCAGGGTAGGTATTATGTAGTCAAGCGTCCTACCCTTACCGAAACCGCACGATTAGGCCGTGAAGATGGATGTAAAAGAAGCGAAAAGAACACGTTCAACCAGTTCAGCTTTCAATGGGGCAAGCAAGTGTTACAATGAGCCGGCTATAATTCAAGGTCAGGGGCTGTTAATTGAAGATATAACAACGTGTGCGCATACCGAACTCGGAGGGAGATTCAACAGAACGAATCAGGAAACGCTTTGCGCGGCGAACAAAACAAACCACACAGTGCAGGCAAAAAAGAAAAAAAAATCAGAACGACGTTGCCATCATCCGACAAACCGACCGACGGTTCGATTGACGCAGAAGTTTCGCCGTGTCATCGCATTCGTTTTGCCGTGCTGAAGCGGTGAAGATTGTTTCGGTGCGAAACGGCGATAGTCGCGAGTGACGTAGATCCGACGTCCGATGAGGAAGCCAGGATGCAATTTACGTCGCTGCTGGGCGTTACGTTACGCTCCCAAACCGCGCAAGATAGTAAGCTGCTGGTCGCTCTTTTGCTGGGAAGGGCTACAAAGACGGCCACTCGAGAGGGGCCCGAGTACGTAACGATTAATGAGATTTTCGATACGAAAATCCGTTCGCTGGCCGCGTTTCGATCGGTGGTGCAATGGTACGGAGTGCGGGGGATCGAGCTTACGTGAGCGCGTCTTCAATCGCGCTGCGTCTATTACCCAATATGTATTCACGTGTCTAACGCCAGGCTCGCACGAATGGCGTCACGAAACGACGTTCGATCCCTGGAACGATTGCCGCGTTTGCTTTGCCAAATGGTAATGCAAATACGCTGCAATGCGTGTGGGTGACATGGGTTGCGAGCAGCGGGAACTTACCTCCGGCACGGAGCGCAGGATCTTGTCGATAATGGCAACCCCCAGGAAGCCAGTACCACCGGTCAGGAAGATGTACTTGTTTTTGTAGAAGTTTTGCACCTCACTGGTCGCCATTTCGTTCTCGTGCAAGGGGAAACGGTGGGTTTTGTTTTACTTTCCGCGGCTGGTACGAGCTACTCTCACGCGCGATTCTGCGACACAGACTGCAAACAGAAGCACAGAGTGTGAAGGAAACTTCTAAGTGCACCACTAGCAACTAGACAGACGCGCACACAAACACACATACACACGCACACGCACGTACCCTCCACCGAGAGCGTCAGGTTCGAACTGAACACGAACGCCGCAAATGGTCTAAGATTGCCACGCGCAGCTGCCACGCTCGAGACGCACACGGCCGATGATCGGGAGCCGATCGGCGATGCACAACCACTCGGCCGCGCACACGATCACCAGCACCCTTCGGAGCTTGCTACCTGCGTTGTTGTGTTGGAGTGCGTTTGATCGTTGTCGTCGTCGTGGCCGCGGTCGGTTCCCGTCCGGTTTTGTCCGATGGACCTGCTCTCCTGCTCACGACAACGACGACGCCGACGACGACGACGGGAGGCACGTTTTATGTAATGGTGAAAGTTAGCTAACGGAACGAACGATTTCTATGACCATCAAGCGACGAACCCGGCGACGAACAGTTAATGCTGATTGACACAGGGTGGAAGGTGAGCGGGTCCCGAGGGTGGTGGGTACGCACGACGGCAAGACCCTCCCAGAGCTGTTCGGTTGGATGCGAGAGAGGCGGAAGATTTTTTTTTCTTTTTTCGGTGCGCTCGGGAAAGTCGGAAAGCAGGTGCGAACGAGTGGAACGAACACCAAACGCAACGCAACGAAGAAAAGCACACACATACGCTCTTTTCTTCGCACGGGTGACTGAGGGATGCGTTTTTTTGTTTTGTTTGGTCGATTGTCAAATTATACCGTACCAGGAGAGATTGGCTAACGCGGCCAGTTAGTTGTAATGCATTAAATCAGGGCCGCTGCTTTTACTCACTGTGACGCACAAGCCGCACAAAGGTGGATAGAGACAGAGCAAGCAAGCGACGAACTCTCGCTTCACACGGGCGCGAACGTGAATGAGATTAACTTCTTCCGTCAACCGGAGGTTCGGCTGTCGATGCGGTCACTGGTTGAGTGAGTGTGGATGCTGTGAACGAAGTAGTGTTGGTGGGTTAAATAAACGAACATTTGTTTTCCTAACCGTAATGCACGTGGATGATACTTTGGGCAGGGGTTTTTGATGAGTCGTGCACTTGCCAAATCTCTTCACCCCAAAATGCGTGAGCAACAATGATGTTTTTTTTTACAGATCTCAGATTTTCTTATGGCATGAATAACGAGGTTCAAATTCACCATACCATGTTTTTTTTCGTAGAAAACGAGGAAAAGCTCCTCTAATTTTTGTAAACATCGCTTTGTTATGGAGCTCCGAGGAGTTTTGATTTTATTTATTTAAACCATATTTCTTAAACACATAACAAACTTATTAACACAAGTTATTATATCGTAAAGATGAGGTATTAAGAAATATGAATGAATTACAGTAAGATTTGATTGAAACCATATGTTTTGACTCATTTCCACGAGTGTGTTAGGTTTGATTTTTCAATCCACCAAAAATCATCACAGCGTAATTTTTATCCTTGTTTCATTTTTGAAAACATTTGTATTCGGGAATTAAATTCTCGTGAAAACTGTTCAACAAGTGAAACAGTGTTGTGGGAGACATTCTTGGCATCACAAACAAAAAAGCTTCAAATTTCAAATGGAACGCAACAGTGTGCAGCCCCCAATATCCGAGAAGTTCATCCATGCGACGTTTTTATTTTGCGATGTATTTCATCGCATGAATGGGGGCTCAAGACGTTTCGTAATTGTTTTTATTTAATCGGATGTTTATCTAAAAATGTTTCAACATTTATCACAATTGGTAAACAATTATAACTTTATTAAAACGTATTTCTATGAATCAATTCCACTCAACATAGTGTCATCCATATGGCTTAAACCATGACCACGGGTACGCCTTCCGTGCAGTGCCGAAGAAGAAGCGAAGGGTGAAAACACTTTCTAAAAAAAAGCCCACAACCCTCAACAACTTCACTTCCAGGGTAGCATAATTTCTTTCCATTTTCTATCAACAAAAACATCTCAATTAGTGCAGCTATGTGCTTGTTCTGTGTGCCACTGGATCATACACTGGATGTAGCCCAAGAACCGCTGTAGAATTGAATGGCAAGCCAGTCTTGGCCACTGGGTGTGCATCGAAAAATTTCAACCCAAGGTAAGCTCAAGAGTTTCGTTGGTGCTGCTTATGGCGTCGCTAGTGCTGGTGCTGGCTGGCGCTTGCACAAGACGTAAAACTGTAAATAAACGAAGCGGAAAGACAGCAGCGATTGTGTCTTCCGCGGCCCGCTGCAAGAAGTTGAGCAAAAGTGTGTTTTTATAATGTTCGCTCCTTGCCGTAATACCCGATCCTAGTGCAAGAATAAAATTTAAAAAAACCGTGTTAAACTACTGACGGTAAGATTTGGTTCAAGGTTGTGGGAAACACAGGGCCGGAGGTACAAAACAGCGAACCACACCACAATGTTACGGTGAAGGCCTTTAAATGCCACTGAGGGAATGGTGAAAAATACACATTTTTAATAAAAAGTGACTCAGTTAACTGCTTCATGCAAAACGATTTACAATGAATTGAACAAAACTCTAATAGGTACTGTGGTAACCATAATCTCGATTTGTTTGGACCGAATGCGCACGGTTACATTAAGTGACTTCGACACTTGATAAGCGAGAAACCCGCACTGCTTCGAGTACCAGGTGTTTTATTTCACATTATTTTAAGTAAATAAAAAATACAAAAAATAAACCTCCTATTTGAACTCACAACTTGTACAGCACGGAAATACTTTATTTTGTACATTCGCAACACATTCACACCGGTCGGAAAGGAATATCACACATTTGGTCTATTGCAACACAAATCGCGAGATATCCTGCTCGGTTTTCCCTCACGCGAGGGCACATTTTTTACACAAAAAAAACAAACTCTTTGCTCAGTTTCAGGTTATCTGCAAAAGTGAAGAAACATGGTGCTAAAGCGTACGCTATCAGTATTGTTTTGTTGTTTATTTTTATTGTGTGGTAAGTACTCGTTCGTGTGCGTTTGTAGTGGATAGTGTGTGATGCAAAATGTGCTTTTGATTGTGTTGAATTTGCGAAAGAAAAATCACTTATTCCATGTGTCGAAAGCAATCGCTTTACTTGAACATCACTAATAATCTCCTCCTGCTGGGATAGCTCACGGTCAGCTGCTGGACAACCGGTGCTATCTGGACGGTGGTGGATCGGCAGTAAATTTCTTCGCCAATGAGGACATCACGATCGGTTCGGTGGTGGGCAGCTTGCGCGTGCTGGGCGACCCCGGGAAGGATATTGTGCTGACGCTGCGTGAAAAGGACTCGCCCGTGTACATTGCCCCCGGGACGAAGGATCTGATAGTGGCCAAACCGCTGGACAAGGAAGGCCTTATCGGACCGTCGGCCGTGTTCGTGAACGTTATTTGCGAGCGAAAGTTTGCCGATGAGGCGGTAACACTTTGTTTTGGGAAGGCATACCCTTTGTGCGCCGTATTTACTAGTTTGTCCATTTGCAGGGAATTATTATTCCGGTTAACATACGCGTTACCGACGTCAATGATAACGCCCCGATGTGGATTGGTTCTCCGTACAAGCTGAATCTTTCGGAAGTGACCGTTATCGGAACGAGGTAAAGTTAAACGCTGCATGGCGTGTTTTACAAACCAAACCTACTTACTGAATACTCTCCATACTCTGAAAGAATCCTGCAAGGTATCAGAGCGCACGACCAGGACCAGCCTGGACCGTACTCGACGGTGGAGTATCAGACCCTGCCCGGGCCGTACTCCGAGTACGTCGCGTTCGTAACACCGCTCGAGGGTACGCTGGTGCTGAAGAAGTTCATCGACTACGAAACGGTGCAGAACTTCACGGTGAAGATACGATCCCAGGACCAGGGCAAACCGCCGAAGTACTCCGACACGTACGTTACAATCCGCGTGCTCGATTCGGACGATCAGAATCCAAAGTTCGATCGTGACGTGTACTACGGGCAGCTGCTCGACGGTGGCGGCGAAATCCGGATCACCCCGGAGCCGATCCATGCCGAGGATCAGGATCGCGGCATACGGGCGGACATACGCTACTCGCTCGTGTCCTCCAACGGCTCGGAAGACGATGCGAGCTTCGAAATCCATCCGATCGGTGGCAGCATTCGGCAGACGCGCGCCCTAGCCCAGGCGCGCCATTCGCGCACGATCGTGATAAAAGCCACGCAGGTGGACAACCCCGATCGCTACGCGCTCACTACGGTGGTGCTATCTCCACCGAAGGGGAGTGAAACTTCGCTCAGCGCCATCAGTGCACAGCCGGCGGCTGGAAGGGCCGAGTTTGTGCGTGGCACCCTCTACGCCACCGTCCGGGAAGATGCCGCACCTGGCACGAAAGTGGCCCAGCTGGCGGGGCGCGCCGAGGCGCCGACACGCTACACGATCACTGATTCGCCGCTTGCCCGGGAGCAGTTCCGAGTTGGGCCCGGGGGAGAAATCATCGTCGCTCGACCGCTCCACTTCCGCCGAACACCTCAGTACAGCTTCACGATCGAATCGAGCCCGGATGGGGGTGCGGATCGTAATGCCACCCGCACGAGCGTCGTGATCGATGTGCTGCCCTCCAACATGTGGGAACCACGGTTCCGGAAACCGTTCTACTCGTTCGCGATCGATAATCCCCTGCACGTGCAGCAGCTGCCGATGCTCGTCGGACGCATCGAGGCGGCGGACGGCGACCGTACCGATGAGCTCTCGTTCGTGCTGAAGGGCAACTACAGCCACCTGTTCCGGGTCGATCCGTACGGCAATCTGTGGCTGGTGTCGAACCGAACCGATCTCCCGGTGGCCATGCGCTTGCTGGCCACCGTCACCGACTCCGGTACGCCGCAGAAATCGGCCACCGTGCCGGTGGTGGTGAAGCTGCGACCCGAGACGGCGTCCCTCACGTCCAATCTGCTCGTCGTGAACATTGTGGTGGCGTGCGTGCTCGGCGTCCTGGTGATCGGTGGCTTCGTGCGGTGCGTCTATCGGCGCCGGAAGAGAAGGGTATCGTCGGCGGAGCAGATCGTTGGAGCGGGAACGGTTCCACCGCTCCGGCATGCCGTCGATTCGAACCGCTTTCTGCTCCAGCGTTCCAGCGAGCAGCGCATGATGGACCGACCGGCAATGCACGCGAACGGCCGGCTTACCGATTGTGCTGCATCGTCCACACTCGGTAGCGACAATCAGGACTTTGTTGACCACGATGGAGGTAAGTGCTCTGGAAACAAAACTGTAAGCTTGATTGTTTCCTTCAATCTCTTAGAACCAGGCTTGGAATAAACTTGGTTATTTTGAAAGAGCTCCATTAAAATGAGCCATTAATGAGTGGATATCTTATGAAACTTATTTGCAGAAAACCCACGACGACCGCACAATGCACGAGCGCTGGAACGGGAGGAACTCGCCGGACAGAATCTCAACCATCTGCTTCTACAATGGCAGGAGAAGTACGACGAAAAGGTAGGCCTTGCCGGGTGCTATCAACTACTCGTCCAGCACGGTCTCATCGATCCTCCTTCCATTCCAGAACAACGGCACGGAGGACATGTCGATCGACGACAAGCTGATCGTGTACTTCTAAACGACCAAAGCAAACCCCCCGCCAGCTCGCTGGACTGTACTGTATAGCAATCGACTGTCTTTGCCCGCACGGACGCTAGCTTTGCTAGAGAAGCGTTTAGCGGCAACCGCTCCTGTCGCTTTACTACCGAGGGCCCTCTTGCCTTATTTATTTTACAACAAACAACCGATCTACAACGGTGCGCGCGGTCTATCCGCGGCTCCCCTTGCTGGACAATAAAGGTACCGGAGTGCCTAGTAAATGGCAGCACGGTTCGTGGTTTGCTGCTGTCGGAAAGAAAAGATTAGCTACGTTGGATTTGCTTTCAGAAAATTGAAGACATAATTTATTGTTTCCTTTCCCCCCTTTCCCTTATGCTAGCGCTCATGCCTTACGAGACCGTTTTCCGCGGTGTTAGCTTCACCCACAGTCCGCCTCTCGCTCGCAGCGTCATGCGGAAGATCGGTTGCACCTCCTCCTTGCCCGGTGCGGGCGACAGGTGGAAATGTTGCAACACCCGCGCAATGACCGTCTTCATCTCGATGTACGCGAACTTGTACCCGATGCAGTTGCGCGGCCCGGCACTGAACGGGATGAACGCGTACGGGTTTTGGTGCGGCGCACCGTCCCCGAAGCGTTCCGGATCGAACCTCTCCGGCTCGGGGTAGATGTGCTCGAGCCGGTGCGTCGCGTACGGCAGGATCATGATTTCCGTCCCGGCCGGCAGGTTGTACTTGCCCACCCGGACGTCTTCGCCGATCTTGCGGGCCATGAGCGGTACGCTCGGGTAGAGCCGCAGGCTTTCCTTGATGCATGCCTCCAGATGGCGCAGCTCGCGGATGCTTTCCGCCGTTGGTTGCCTGCTGCTGTCGGCCCCGATGTGGCGTGCTACTTCTTCGTAGCACTTTTGCTGATGATCTTGGTGGCGTGCGAGCAGGAACAGCGTGAAGGCAACGGCCGCTCCGACAGAATCTTGACCCTGGGAGAACGAGCAGAGTGAGGTTAGTTTCGAATCCCAGCACTGTGGGCGCCTCCTACGGCGTTCCAAACCCACCGCCAACATGAACGTGCACGCCTCATCGATGATGTCGTCCTCGGTAAAGTCCGGATTTTCGTTTGAGATTTCGATCATAAAGTCCAGCAAGCAGCGCCGATCGGACGGTGTAAGTGTCTTTAGCGTTTCCTTCCGACGACGAATCATCTGCCGTACAGTAAATGTTATGTTAAACACACGTTCGAAGCGTGTTGCATCTAATGCCCCGGAAAATAACGCACCTTTCGCGTAAAGTCATCCAGTTGCTTCTTCTGATTGAGTTCCGCCGTAGCCGCGTCGGTCAGTTTGTAGATCGAGTTGAACAGGAGCCACGGGTGCGTGATACGATACGGTGCGACCACTTTTCCTCTGCGAAAAACGGAGATAAGCATTGCATCACTTCTTCCAGCCGGTTTCGGACTTCGATCGGTCGAACTTACTGTCTGAAGGGTGATTGTTCCATTTCTTTTTTGTCCGACTTGACTGGCACACCGAGAACGGCCTCTGTGATGATGGAGAACAATTTAGCAATGGCTTCGATATAGAAGAAGAGCGTTTCCTTACCATTGAGAATGTCGATCACACAATTGTTTACATACTCCGTGACGTTCAGAACCGTTTCCTCCTTCGGCAGCTTGTCGATCAGTGACGCCGCACTGTCCGCAAACGTGTCTATGAACTTCTCCAGTATCGCAATGTTGAACGACGGTTGCATTAGTTTCCGATGGGAGCTCCATTTGTGTCCTGCAATGGCGGGCAACTTTATCGGCTGTTTTGGAATTGAGATTGGCCTACAAAATCATACCACTGCTAGTGATAAGCCCCCGGCCAAGGAAGTTGTGGAGCAGCTTGTAAAACATCGACTTGTTGGTGTGCTTCTTCGACGACAGGATCACCTTCAGATCGTTTGGATCAAACACCACGAACATCGGGAAGACAAAGATCCAGACGCGGGCCAGTGGGCCGTAGCTTTTGTACGCCTCGGACATCTCTCTCGAGATCACTGTAACGATGCGTTTGAGCGTGTGTTAGTATGTCAAGCTTCTGTCACCGAGCGTATGCCGAAGTCTTACGATCTTTCTTCGCAATGTCCAAGCAGTTGCCTATCACGGGATAGGCGGTCGGACCCGGCAACCGGAAAGCGAGCGCGCATACTTTAAGGTAGTCCGAGAAGATGTACAGCAGAACGCAAACCAGGAGCAGCGTGACGTACGTATACAGCTCCACCGCGGACGACTTCTCGAGCTGGCAAGTAGAGAACACAATTGAAGACAAATTAGAGAGAGTCGGCGTTGTTCCGTCAATTTTCTGCTTCGTGAAACTGTACACAAACGGGTGTTTTGTTTCAAAACACAAACACCATCATTAGCGGCGGAGTTCGGCCCGGAACAGGACCCGGAACTGGGTTTTGTAGTGATAAGTAATTCGCATGTCTGGGAGCGTTCCGAAGTTTGTTCCGTTGTCGGATCGATCATTTATGTTTGCGGATCATTTCGATACGGTTACCAAAAGACTTCGAGCGAGCATTCTTTGTAACTGATTATTTGTTCCTGAAATGTTGGAGTCATAAAAAAACGAATATTGGATTAACAAATTGTAAAGATCCAATTACTCGCTAATGATGGCCGTTTGGACACACACACACACACACAGGTTGTTGCACATTACAGCCATAACAAGTACATCGCCAAACATTGCATCCTAAAGGTAGGTACTCGATTTTCGAGCGTCGTTTGCACAATTTGGCATTCATAACACTGCCCATAGCTTGCCCAACACACTCGTAGTGTGAAAGATCATCGATCACTGGACCCACTCCAGCAAAGGCCGAGATGGGACCGGCATGGTTTAATAATTTTCTGTACCTCCACTCCACGTACGGCGGCAGGATCGCAATGGCCGGTTGCTCAATAATCGCTTTGATTCAGCGATCAAGAGGAGTCGCAGCAGCAACGAACTTCGGCGCAGAAGATCATTAGTCCCCGGAGAGCCACCGAAAATTTGGGTGTTACCTTGAAGGTTGGAGTGTGTCTGGTATGGTCGTTGAACCGTTTCGCAGAGCATGTCGCGTCGGTATGTGAGGTGTGAGGCGTGTAGTGTGGAGGCAACAATTAGGGGCTTGCTTGTTAAATGCTCATCGCCGCGATGCAGGGTGTTATGATGCACATTAGCTCTCGTTTACTTTTTCAAGGTTCATACGTCTCAATTATACGCTGTAATTTTGATCACATTAATTTCCATCCACGGGTTGCGCATTGAGGAATTCTGCTTGTACTGAGGACAAAAA
>JXXA01006277.1:0-20953 GCA_000956255.1 Anopheles punctulatus
CAGATCTTCCCGTTCAACCCAACGTCTCCCACGGGGGTTTGCAATGAACTTGACCAAGGGGGGGAGAAACAGCAGTTTATTGCGTTCGTCATCGTCGCCCGACCGGTGGCACCGTTACTTGCGCCCTGCGCACACACTAACAGTAAAAAACAATTTTCCAAAATAAGAATTCCTTCGCACCCCTGTTTCCGATCGATCCGGTGCGCGCTCGAGATAGCGCTTTCGGTTTGTTTGCGCGGCTTGCACGACTTCCAGCCGGGTTGTTATCGGAAAGTATGTCACCATCTCATCATGCACCTCACCGTGCCGTCAATCATGCGTACGGCTGAGGAAGGTTCGAGCTCAAAACGACTCATGTTGGCATTTGTACAGCTGCTTTCAGGTTCCAGAGGATTACCAGACAAACAGTTTCTTGTCAGCTGTTCTGTTGTAAAGCTCCAGACAAGGTTTTGCACTGTCTGATGTTTTGAGCGTTTGCTTTGGACCTTGGAGGTTGCTAGTTGGAGACTTTGTGGACAAGGAAGTTTTGTGTATTTGCTTACATATTTCGTTGTAGCTGTATTTATTAGACTTGAGGTATTGAAGTACAATCCAGAATCATTTAAAAATACTTCAGACGATCGTGTTTAATTCTGTACGGGCGGTGTATTAGGACGTCATTCTAATGTTTCGTTTTGAGAGTCCACTGATGATTCTTTGGGATCTTATGGTACAGGCTCATTCCTAGATAATCTTTCTGAACAATAAACTTGGACAAGCTCTTTGCCCGTTAAACATTTTCGTTTAGTAGCAAAGAT
This sequence comes from Anopheles punctulatus, assembly GCA_000956255.1. NCBI lineage: Eukaryota > Metazoa > Arthropoda > Insecta > Diptera > Culicidae > Anopheles > Anopheles punctulatus. The sequence goes on from JXXA01006277.1 coordinate 798, forward strand.
TATTTCGTATCCTTTAATCCATCAACTTTTTGTACCTCCATTGGGTGCGAACTACTCCCAACTTCGGCACAGTAGAGAGTATCACGAGTAAACGAGAAAGCGTCCGTCGTTTTCGACCACATTCTCCACGAAATGGAACATCATTTTAGTCTCACTTTTACATATTAATCACCGGAGGACAGAAACGCGTAACCACCTCAACGGATCGATTGATTGCAGTAAGGCATGAGATAAACGAAGGATACCCGGCACGCCTGCCATACTCTCACGCAACTCAGCTGCACCGTGTTACTTCCTTCACCGGTGGTTTCTGGACGAGAAATGGGTCCGAGCATGCAACCGCACCGAGCCTGACGTCTACCGCCTGCACTGCACCCGCGCGATACCGGAAGTCTCAACTCCGCGTGTATTTGCGATCACGTGGCGATGAAGCCCCAAGCTGGATGGTAGCATCGTGTTTCTGTTTGGAGCGCAGCAACTTAACTGCGCGACTTAACTTGACTCGCAATTTGTTAGCCTAAAATATGATCCCGGGGAAAAAATGAGAACGCCTTGAACGCCGGTCGGATCGTGCCTTTATATATTGACCCATTCGTCGCCGGGTACAATGTAGCGTGTGCGTTACAGCACCGGATATGGTCTTATTGAAACGGTTTGGCTGGTTGGCGCGCGCGCGCTCGCTGGTTTGCTCGTCGATAACTCAACCAGTCCTGGGGCGAAATGCGCTAACGAGGTTGATGTTCGGGGTTTTTTTTCGGGTAAGTGCGGGAAAAGGTGTACAGGGATAGAATTATGAACCACTTGGCGTTTGGGGAGGCACTGCCTCTGACGGAAGTGTTTTGCTTCGGGACGGATATTTACTGCCAGCGCAGAAGCGAACTACCTGGGAGAGGGAGAGTTTAAATTGTTTTTGTGTGACGTGAAGACAACATTTCTGGACGAAACCAATTGGCTGCTAAACGAAGTTATGAGACTTGTGGAGTGTAGCGTTACGGAATGTGTGTTTACTTGAGAATCGATTTATTTTTTTCCCTACAAGTTGCGAAACTGTGAGAATGTGTTTCGAACCAAAGTTTGGACATTTATTATTCGTCGCTCCACGTCGCAGTTGGTGAGCTTATTTCGATTATTTCAAAAGTATAATATATAGGTCATATACTGCTGCAGATGTCAAATAAATTATACGCACACACTCGTGTTAACGCGATAGTGTTGCGATGACCTTTTTTTTCTCCTGCTTCAAAAATCGAAGACCACCCTGTGCCCAGGGGGAAGGTTAGTTTCTTCCAATGGCTGCGTGGGATTGCGCCTGACGGCTAGCGCACATGTGCGTTTCGCTTCTTTCTTCGCGCTGCAGGCCCGCCAAGGTCGCGGTTCGGTTCGTTCCTCGATTCGAAATGCATTTTATCGATCGCCATCTGCACCGGGTGCTACTACTATGGCCGGACTGGCGAAGCCGCAGCTGCCAGTGCTGCCAGTGTGCGTAGTTCCGATCCGAATGCTGTTGAAGCGTAACACACGACCGACTCGTTGTGGAGCAACATGAGCGCACTGGGGGCCGTATGGAACTGCGGAACGAGGGACCGGAAAGTCACGCAGACGGTCGTGTGCGCACACTGTTGCATAATTTAATTTACCTCCCGCGACAGTCAATAGTCGCTTTTTTCTTGCCTTAATTTTATTGCGTTGTCATTACTGTCCACCCGGGTTTTGGTTGGACTTGTTGCTTCGCGGCACAACCAATGTGGTACTAAACAACGGACGAAAATGTCGCCGTCGACGACCGCCATGTACACGAAAATTCCATCACTATTCGTTCCGGGGGCGCGCGCGAACACGGTTTTTTTTTCGGGGAGCGTACGACGCGGCCAGGGACACAAGGCATCGCTGGAGGTGTAGAGCGATGCAAGATACCGCGTGTCGTGCGTGTCTCGTTTAGCTGTATCACCCTCATTTGTTGTACGACAGATTAACCTTTCCTCGGGTTGGGGCGTGCTAGGGTGAGATGTATTGGAGACTAGTTTTTTTTTCAGACATTTCTGGAATCGAGTGATCCAATGTACCTAGTAAAACTCTGTACGTATCCACAACACAGAATCCTAATATCTTACTGGAAACAACGACATCCTATGTGTTGCTGTTTGGAATGCTTTTCCTCAGCGCATGTCGTACAAATTGAGTAACCCCTCCGAAACAGATTGGCAGACTGTTTTTCCCCTGTTTCCCTGGCATGTGCTTCCGAAGGCACGCGGTACGCCACGGCACGAGTCCGGACGTAACCAGTCCGACGACGCCGGCTTGTCACGTGGCTAATTGAAGTTCATCGATTTTATAAGCAGGCAAACAGGGCTCACCGGACACACCGGTGTCGATAATGTCGTTCCTTTGACACGTTCTCAACGCCAGCAGCACTTAGCAGTTCTCCAGAACCTCCGCATAGTCTAAGCGGGAAGGCCTAAGTTATTGGACCAAAGGTTTTTTTTTGTTGTTGTCCCGTTGGTAAACCCGGTGTCTGTATCTTCTTAAGGCAAAGTCTAGTCCAGGGAGACATTCCAATCCGTTGAGTAATAAGTGGCCTCGGAAGTCCACGTGAACAACGACAACGGTGGTTGGTTTGGTGTGGCTTCCGAAAAAAAAACTTCTGGCCCAGCGATTCGGACCACTGAAGTGTCGCTACTAATTGGGGCAGGCGGACTTTCTTCGGAAGATTGATCACCGTCGATACTTGTTGCGTTGAAGAAGATATGACAGAGGAGTATATGGAGGCAATGGGTGAATGTTTTTTTTATGATTCATACCATTGCCGGTGCCGCCACTGGTTAGTTTCCGTCAGTTTGTAATAATGATTTAACGGCCGCTCGTTAGGCGGCAGCTTAGCGGAAACAGAAGCTGGTTCGTTTCGTCTGCCCGTTACCCGATCGCTCAACATGTTTAATCTGTCAGTCAGGCACGATTAGGCTGGCCGGGGCGGGATCAATGCGGTGTGTCACATGAAACGAAGCGCACCTCTCGAAACCGTTTGTCAGCTACCGTGTTCAGCGGGGAACGCATCTGCATCATGTGGAAATATCGCCTTCACCACCGCAAACCCCGGGACCAAACGCTTCCCCAATTTGTCAATTTGTCCTCCAACTTGTGCGTGTATTAGTGGTCTCTGCCTGGGTAAGACTGGGCCACAGCCCGTTCAACTTGAAACACCACCTGACAGCGCACGCTTCACCTGATGCAAGCGTATGGACGCGTGTGTACGATTATTGATGGATCCGTCGTGCGCCGTCAGTGCGCCGTGTTGGTACAAACAAATTTCCACCCGGTTTAGAAATGCAAAAGTTTCTGGTCCCAGTTGGACGTTTGTATCATGTCTCCGCGGCCGAAAGCAGACGCGTTATCGCCGACGGCGTTGGGTACCAACCCGGGCCGGGACCAAAAGAAGCGTTTAACCATGATCGATGCATCAACTATCGATTGGGTCAACCGGTTTTCTGCTTGCAGCTCCGGAGCATTTGCGCCCGGACGGGAAGATGGTTGGAAAGGATTCTCGCTAATCGAAACGTATCGGCGGAGATTACTGGGTGGACAAGTACTTTCTCATTTCACGGTGGGCTGCGGTTTCGAGGGACGATGGCTGGCCGAACGTGCTCTGTGTCGCTGGACGTTAACTGTTTGTCTTTTCTTGCCATCGATTTGGTAGGATCGCATCGGCGCGATTTTCTGCTGCTGGTTGGCAAGTGTTAATTGAGCTTACCCGCATTTTGTTGTCCAATAAAGATTTTTGATAGCGTGATTAGATGCTTCTGTATCGAGAGACCGAACACCGTGTAAGAGACCGCTTGGACGAGCACCTTCTGATTGATTGAAATTACGATGATTGGGGTAGAGGCGAGACAGAAGTCCAGTATGTTGTTTGCAGTTTGTAAGTGGATCAATCGTACGATGTTTTTATTGGCTAGTAAGTTTTCATTAATTAAGATTGAAAGGAGGCAATCACGTTAGTAGTTCCGCATTTAGTTTTTTGTCCGCATATAGTTCTGTACCACATAAGATTTATCAAATATTGTGAATCGCAATGGGGAAATGTTGAGTCGAATCCGAGATTCATTTCGTTAAAGCTTTGCTATTACAGATTGGTGTGGTAGTTCCGTAAATACCACAGTACATTCGTGTTTATGGATCATGGGGCTGTAGAAATAGTTACCCTTAGTTTCCAGGGTGGCGAAAAGAGATTCATTAAATGTACTTCAAGTTCAATTTATTGTCTTTTCGTTAATTAATTTTGAATAGGAAGAGTCTTCAATATTTGTTGTGGATTATTATTTTTATTGTTGCATTATTCCACTATGTTTTTAGCCTGTTTTGTTTTGCACTATGTTTTTAGCCGATAGCCTACCTTCCATGAACCGATAGCATACTTTTAAATTAATCTGTAAATTAAATCAAAGGAAAGGAAATCCTGGTATGTTAAATGCTTTTTTCGAGGATTGTTTTAAATAATATTACCTGAATGATCTCACTTGCTCAGTCACTTTTCCTGCTTGTCAAATAAATAAACATTTGATAAAGACATACTGCAACAGTTAATCTACAAACATATTACAAGAAACTGCTCGAATCATGTTTGCCAATGCTTGTAAGGCTGTAAATTATTCGTTTTAAAAACCATCCAAAATTCCTTCAGCATTCGTTGCCATTCGCTGCGGATAAGTAATCCCAATACTGTCCTTAATCCGTTGTTGAGGGATTTCGAGTGGGCGATCGATGTACCGGGCACGACGAACACGGCAAAGGATCTTGACCATCTTTCACCAGCATTTTGGAAAAGATCTTGACAGCGAAAACAAACAAAAACTGATCTTGTTTCGGCCCCGGCTGACATTCGATCCATAGTGAGGCTTTGGGGAAACGCAGGGCCACAGACCGAAGTGGTGCGCAGTAAAAGCACATAAAGAATGTATCGAATCATGTCGATTGTTGTTAACAATTTATTTGCCTACATGAACATTTCGAATGCGAGATTTCTGCATCTCCCGCGTGCCGGCACGGTGGAGCGCAAATTTATTGCTCGCCGTGTATGTTTCTCGCTTGTAGTTTTGATTTCCTACACGACGGAATGTACCGCCCACTCAGCCACGGCCGGGAAATTTGCACGGAAGCCCGGTAGCAGCGGGCGGACATGTTCGTTTGCTGGGAAGATTCGTACGATTAATTCTAGAACCCGATTCCGCTTTCTGGTCCGGTCTTGCGATCGCTATCGCACACGGCTGCACACGTAAGCCCGGTAGCGAAGGACCGGACGTGTAGAAAATTCTGACATCTTCTCTCTCGCGCGCGGGCGTGAGCCGCACGGGATGTAAATCATGCACCGGGGCGTATCTTGCGCATCCACGGCGTACGAAAGCGGCGTACGAATAGATAGTGGCAATTAAAATTGCAAATAGGTAACAAGATCCACCACGCCAATCGGACGGCGTTCGTCTGCCCGTGCACGGGAAGCTGTGGCTGAAATTGATCTTCACTTTCTTCGCGAGAAGTGGCGGACACAGGAATAAATTCCTAAGCATATCGGTTCGCTGTGCACCATCCCCAGGTGCGAGCCGACGCCGAATGCCGTCCGAGATAAAGAAGGGAGATTAATTAACTTCCTGACAGAGCAAACAGCGTCCCTGCACGCGATCTCACGCGATCGTGTGCGATCGCGAAAGCAAAAAGGATACGAACGTCCCTCCCCCCCATCACCCACCACTCCCGGTCGCTCGTGGTCGAGTGCAATTTGAATATCGTGTTAAATATGGGCTCGCTTGCAGTCGCATGGGTTCTCGGCGCAGCGGTAGCATCACGCGCGCCCAGCATCGCGTTCCACGCGTTTGCAATAATTTTTAACCGTGCACGACAACCGGAAGGGTGGATCCGCCTCCGCCGTGTGTGTGTGTGTGTGTGAGTGTTTGCGCGCCCGCCGAGGTCCGTTTGCAAGTTCAAGTTTCACGAACGTCGTACGCTGTCGTCGCCTGTCGCGCATTGACATCCTTTCCCTGCGGTTGGAACGCTTGAACCCGTGGGTCGCCATACATTCGAAAGGGCAGTACGAGTACTGCACGTGTGTCCTTTCGCATACGATCATGTAGTCGAGAGCACTAAGGTTAGGCGTGTGTGTGTGTTCGTCGAGTGCCTGCATCATCGACGAGTTTATTGAAAAAAGCTCATATTTATTTATCGATCATTTAACTTGTGTCAAGTGCTGTAACAAATTATACGTTATAGTATTTGGGAAAGAGTTTAATTCTTTAGTATTTAATGGCGTAAATGAGAGAAGAAATTTATTCATTCAGAATTGACATTTTAAATTTTGTTTGGAAAGGATAACTTTTTTTTGCTCATGATTGTTCAGGAGCTGTCTTTAGAGCTATGATTTTAAGTGAGAAAATGAAATAAAGTTCATACATATACATACATACATTTTGACTCGATACGGAGTAAAAAATAATTTCATTTTAAAATTAAAAATTACAAAAAATATTATCGTTTAAAATAGCCGCAACCTTCGTTCATTCGTAGTCTCAAGATATGGATTATTAAAAGTTATTAAATTGGTATGTTGTACGCTAGATAAGATACCGGATGTAAATTGTTAGCTCCGGAAAATTGCTACAAAATGTTCCTTCAGCTACCACTAACCTGTCAATGAGATGGCCTAGATACGCCAAGAAAAAGATAAATAAACATAATGTTTGGTTCATTATGATAAAGCGTAAGTAGCATCCCTCTCTTTCTCTCTCTCTCTGCAGCCAGGTCGGGTTGAAGTGTCGGTTCACGAGCGAGAAATTTCTCGGACGACAATTTCGGACTGGCGGAAAACGGCAAGACGCGTCGCGGACGACAAAACTGCAGAAAGTACACATAATAATAACTGTGGGAATATTGATGTGCGGAGAGCGTACACGTTCCGCTGACCGGGCGACTGCACGAAATCTGTGCAGCAGCAGAAAATCACGACGAAAGGATGCTGTGGAGCAGCAGCTGCAGCAGCAGCTCGCGATATAATTGCGAGTCGTGCCCGCGATAGAGTGGTAATGAGATAATTTGTTTGCCGTTTTCTGCACAAATTTCGCACCAGTCCCAGGGTGGTTGGGACTTTCTATCGTTACAATTGCGGGCGGACGGCGGTTTCTTCCACCGCCGCCCCCTCTTCCGGCAAGATGAGTCAATTCTGTCAACTCGCAAGGGGGCAGGCAGGGATGTGCCTGCTCGCCGGGGTTGGTTAATTTGTTTTACGACCCGTTGCAGCTCCGCAGCCACGGTGGCGCCTCACGAAAGTGTGTCTGTGTGTGCCGTTTTCTGCCTGCCGATGGACTACGCTGCTGATAGTGCTTTCCCTCCTTCGGGGTGGGATCGTGTCGTTGGTTCGTGAGAAAATTAGCACTGATGCACCCGAACACTTGGAGGCGAGCGAATGGTGGGGTGGAAAGCTGGTGAGAAATTTATAAAAGATCGAAACGAGAGGTCATCGAGCTGGGGAGTTCAAACCATAAATCGTGGCATCGTGGCAAATACGGGATGAATAATGGTTTGAGCACCGTTCATTGAATTATGTTCAGAGAAAACGTTTGTTTTTTGAGAATCTTTTACCTTTCTTTGAAATTAGAATGTTTTAAATTCCAGAAATTGAGGTATATGGAGGTCTACGAATCGTAAGACAAAATTATTTTGTTAATATATAATTCCACTTATTGAGATGATTTCCTATTGATCTATTTTCTGTTCTATTTTCAAGCATTAAAACGAAAAAAAAAAAATATTAAAAAAATCACCTACATTTTTTACGTGTTTCTAGTTCCTCTTCCTTGTCATTCTTGTCAACATTCTGTCATTACTTGTCTCAGGTAGTACTTTCACACTGAGTAGCGCACTCAACATGCATGTGAAATAATGACGAGAAAAGTACGCACCAACCATGGACACACCCGTTTCACTGCGACTTCATCTCCGTTCTAACCGGCCGATAATTTTCACTACTTACCCTAATTGAATGTACTGTTGTACTATTTACACGTTTGTTAATATCTCCATTCTTTACCCATTGATTGCAGGACGACGGGTTGCGGTACAACGGAGGCAACGCCGGTGCCGGTGCTAATGGCCCACCGGTCAACGGCAACGGGGCCAACACGGCGACCAATTTGCATCCCGCCCTGATGCAGCAGCTGCAGCACCACCGAAACGGTGGCAGCCCAACGTCCGGAGCGGTAGGCCCACCGCCCAACGTCACCACCGCTAACGGAAACGGCAATCAGACGCCAACACCGACGATTGTTCCCGGCGGCGCGGCGAACAGCATTCTGACGCAGGCTGGACTGGAGGAGTACAGCCGGGCGTACTACGAGCAGACAGCGATGTACCACCATCAGAAGCAGTCGTCCTACGCACAATCGGAGGGTTATCACAGCTACGTGTCGAGTTCGGACTCCAGCTCGACCCCGTTTCTCGATCGGTGAGTTAGATTCTGGTTCTATGCAGCTGTGTGTATGGATAAAGAGAGGCCGACAAGCATCGCCGCAGCGCATCACTGGGTCAGTGGAGTGCGTGGGCCATTAATTTAACGCTCGAGCGCATCCCGTAAACGTACCAATCGGTCTGGCTGTGTCATCGTGCGGTGCCGCAGGTGCATAGAGAGACAGAGAGACACGGTTTTTATAGCATGTTTCTCACTTGGGGTCAGGGACGGCAAGCGTGACTTCCATCCATCGGTGCCGATAGGCCGGAACGCATCAAATCCATCGACCGCCTGTTAATTCCCGGACGACGACGACACGACAAAACACTTACCAGCGGAAGCGTTTTTTTCCCCCTTTTCTGTTTTGTGCTTTGATGTCCTGCTTTTTGAGCTTTTAGCTCCGGGAGGGAAACAAAATTGGAGAAGAAAAAAAAATGTTTGAAGATGCAAATCCGCCCGTTCCTGCCGGCATGTTCCGGAGCTTGTGGCATCAGTTTTCGGGGGAAGATTTCCTTTCAAGCCTCCTTAAAAGGCCTTATTTGTGCAGGCGAACGCGATGTCTACATGAGCAGAAACTTTCTTTTCCACGTTAAAGTGTAACAAAATGTGACGGATATTGAAGGTGTCTAGAGTCTCGCGGAGACATTGAGGTTATGTTGATGCTAATGGCAAAAGACTGCAATTTCACTGCTTGTAAATTGATAATGCTCTAGAAAATCATCATCTCGCATCGAATAAGCATAAGTTTGATTTTCTCATCCCAATTGTTACGCCCGCGTCGGCTTGCTGCCTCCCGCAACACACTCATGAGCGGTCTAATTTTGCATCTGAACAAAAAAACAAACCCCAAAAACATCGACTGATTACTTCCTGCTCCACACCGGCCGGGAAAGGGGAGGAATCATAACCACAGCGCATTGTGTGCAGGTTTTCGAGATCATCCCATCATCCGACCAATAACTCGGCCTCTATTTAGCTTCCAGCCAACCGTTCAACAATAAGCTCATCTCTTCAACAAAAAGTGAGGTTATTTGCTCCACATAGGGCGCCCCACAAGGAGGATGCATATAATTATTACACAAACAATTTACGTCTCTGTTGGGAAGGAAGCAAGCGAACGAAGAATAGTTGTACGCACGTCAGTCCATAAATTAAGATTTGGGTAAATGAAATGAGCTAGCATCAGTAGAAGCAAAAAAAAAGTTGAGCAAATTGGAGCTCGGTGTGTGGAGAAACACTGACGAAACGCGCGGAGTAGGAAAATTCATATTTTTTCGCTGTGATGCGGGTGGATGGGCATGGAGTGTGTGAATCGGATTTTCATACGAGTCTGCACGCTTTGTTCACCGTGCCGCTGGCGCATTATGAGCGGTTCTACGAGATGAGATGTTTGGCCGGGGAAAATTTCCATCCCAAACTTCTGGCGATGTTGCGAGATATGCAACACACCGGCACGACCCATGCTTGTTGCATGGTTGCATTTGACTTTGAATTTGCGAAACGGAGCAATCGCTGTAGTCACGGTTGTTCGTGTGGCTGTAGGTGTATGGGTACGAAGAGCGTTACTGAAATGCTGCCATATCTGCACCGCACACATCACGATCTTAAGTGGCGTAAAATGTGGAGCATGAATTTTTCCTACTGGTAGGTGTATGAATTTCACGGTGAATCTTTCTTAAGAGGTAGGCCTGATGTTTAATTCAAATCGTTGCGAGGAATACAACTAGAAGGTTACTTTGTCCAAATCTCAACATACTTTCTCAAAGACATCGATGAGGACATTAATATCTTGCTTTTATAAAATAAAAATAAAAGGACTTTGGCAGCTAATATTTAAAATGGATGCTTGACAAACTATGTAAAATAGGTGTCAATTAATTCGCCTTCAAATAAAGAAATAGTATATGTAAAATGGTCCTAAATAGTGAAAGAATGGCTACTAACATGCTCGTAATATAAAACATTGCTCTTATTACCTTCATGTTATGTTTGAAATGCCGTTTTTCCGCTTTGTTTGCCGAATCATTAATCATTAATCCAAATGAAATTTGACTGCTGACGTGTGTTATGAACTGGGTTTAAGATCCCTGAAAAAGATTAAACCTGATTAACGTTTGCAAATTTGCGCATTTCAATTTTGATAAAATCGATAAACAAATCGATTTCAATATTTGTTTTAAACGTATTCAAACGCTTCTTTTCCTGAGTGTACTCTACCATTTGATCTATCATGTTCGATGATGCTTGGTAATGACACAACCGCGCAGAAACATCCTTCAAAACTTTGATTGATTCCGGCATCAATTTACCAAGGAAGGCAATGAAATATCGCCAGAACTGAGGCTGAGAAAACACGGTGTACGGTTTGTATCGGTTTTCCGAACCGCTTTATTTCGTTTCTCCCAATATGAAAACCGTCACTAATGTGCATCTTAAAATGAACGAGAAAAAAAACACTAAAAACACCCTACACGGATGCTAAGACGGAAGAAGAAGTTTTGCCGGGGCCATTTTGCCATTACACCAACGCGAGCCCACCGAAACTAGCAGGCTGGCTAGCAAGTGGCCTCATTCCGCCACACTCCGCCGGCGCGCCCACCCCCGAAATGATGAGCGAATGAAACGAATCCAATATTATATATTCAACTTCAGCCAACTCCCAAGCGCTCGGTCGAACGATAATCGATGGTTTTGATCGATTTTCCGCATCCGAGAAAACGGAGTCGTTTCGACGTTTCGAGGCCAAACCTATGATTCGTTGGGTGGGTTTTGGACGGCATAGAGCATAAACAAAAAAAAAGAAATAGAAAAAAACGAATGGGTTCGCTAGTTCGACGCTAGTTCGGTTACGCAGCTGAAGTTCGCATATGGGTTCGATGATATAATGCGTTTTAAGTTCGTTTCCGACGACTTGCGCAGTTGCCTCGAGACATTTCGGAGCGGTTATGGTTGTGGTCATCATTGCGAGCCATGTCAAACTAAGTAGCTCGTCCGTACGGTTTGATCGTTGGTGGCATAGGCCACTAAATTATAATATGAAGAGTCGTTAATAATGCATGCTCGCATGGAATGGGCATGATCGCCCAGGCGTACCATACAGCATTGGATCTTCTTTGTGTGATCTGATGATTCTCGCTTAGCTCGCTCCACAACACCTCCGAAACAATTCGAAACACCCCGATCGCTTCTGCAGTCGTACTGCATTCAATTTGAATTGGGATTTGATTAAAAACTTGCCTCCGGCGAACGCCTCGAACCGTATGACCTGCTCCTCATGGGGCTCCCGCAGCCGCCTGGACCAGGCTTGATTAGGGGTTCTTATTAACGTAGCAAATAATGAAGCCTTTCGCTCAACGGAGCGCGCGATACCCGTGCCCGTGGTTTCCAATTTCATGCAGAGTTACTCTGGCGTGCTCCTGTTCTTGCGTCCGTATGCCCCCGGTGCCTCTGTATCATGCGATCGGTGGTCGAAAGTGGTTCAAATGTGAGTTTATGGATGCTGGAGCCACGGTCGCTTTAAGCGGTTTGATTAATGAACCATTTTCGACCACATGGACTCTTTGGTTGGGGTTCAATAGTAGGCAGTCGTAAACTAATGAACTCACGTCAAATCGGAGCTGATGAAATCATTTCTTCGGAGCCGGATTGAATGGCTCTCAAACGTTCCATCCGTGGGGTTATTATTTTCTGCTGGTGCAGAACTTATGTAGCCAACTGTGCTGTTACTGGGAAAACTGATGTCCGAATCAACATTGATCCTCACTGCGGAGTGAGGTTAGGATCGCTTAAACACACATCATGTATTTATATCGGAACCGAGGGTAGCTGAGCAACTGAGAAATGAAATCACGTTTCCGGTTTTATCTGACAACCTGCATCAACCTTCTAACGAGCTACATCCTAACAGTCAGGAAGTGAGCAGCCACTGCACCATGTTTCGGGTCAAGATCAACAACATCCGTGCCCACGTTTTATCCCGGGCTCCTTTCACTTTCCTCTTCCGGATGACCGAGACGCCCGTGGGCATGGGAAAGGGAGATGGGTTGTCACCGGTTGTCCCGGGCTCTCGGAAATTTCCCCGTCCGACTCGCGTTGATGATCCCGAGCGAAGTTCGGGATAAATTTGATAAGATCTGACCCCGTTTCCTTTCGTGAGCGAGCTTCTCGCCCAATGACCTGACCCTGACACGAGAAGGCGAGGCAGACATCACCCGCTGCGGCTTCGATCGCTGTCCAAAGCCATTGGGTTACTTGGTGCTGCGAATAGGCGCCTAATTTGAGCCGACCGACCGGGACGACCTTAAGCCGTTTCCCGGTGCTAGTTCTCCGATGGAGACATTGTTTCCAGCATCTCCAACATCTGGACCTAGAGGAATATCTTGCAAAAAAAAACAAACAAACAATGCGATAGCTTTATGCGAAGCCAACAACTTTGAGGTTAGATCCCGGCACGCTTCGAATTGGGGAGTGGTTTTTACGCTGGCTGGCCTGTTCTTCAAAGCGTCGAGATATTTTGGCGAACTGTTCGATCCCGATAGCGATAGAAGGCGACCGATATGGATCTCGTCTGCAGAACGGAACAACCGCACGGAGGGGGCGAGATCATACTGGGAACTGAGAAACGAAATCGCGATCCGTGCGGTGTCTGCGTATTCATTTTCGATGTCTTTCGTGCTGTTTGCCTGTTTGCCAACATTTGTTTTGCTCACTGCGCACTCTCACCGGGCACCGGGAGCAAACTTTACAGCTATAGGTCACCGCGTGTGGAAAGGCCAATCGATCTTTCCCGGTGGAAAGCATGCGAAATGCTTTATGGGTTGGTAAATGTGTAGATTTGTAGGCCCCCGTACCGTATCGATCGGCTGCCCGAGATTAGGAGTCAGATTTTGGTGCTCCGGTTCGGTCGGAGATCTTTCGCATTCCTGCATAGTCTTAGCCGGGCTCCGCGATTCCACGATTGCAGGAAACAATTGAACGTAGATTGAACGGGAGATAGAAAAAACTCCGCAGATGAAAACGCATTCGACCTGCCCCGTCTTTCTTGTGGGCTTTTTCTTCAAGTAGCTCCGCTCCAAAATTTCCCTTTTCGTAGCCCATTTCCTATTTAACTTCGGGCTGCATGGGCGCTCGCTCTGGGGCGGAGAACTTTCTTTGCGTGATGATCGGCGCAGCGGCCCATATCCCACCGCGGATGTAATTGAATCTCCCGCGCCTTCTCCCACCCCGAGAGAGCTACCACGATCGGGTAGTTTCACGGCAGTTTTCGGTGTACTTAGCCGAACGAGAATCCAGAATGTAATGAGCTTCCCTTTGATGCGATCTTGATTGTACTCGCCGTAAATTGCCTGCTGAAAAGGTTCACCTTACGGGAACTTGGATTCTAGGTCTGAGAACTCCTTGCCTTTCGTGAAATGCAGAGTTCGGTTCGCAGTATATGGGAGTAAGTGGATGATGAAATGCGCAAGAAGAACAGCTATCTGGATGCGATTTTCATTTGAAATGGGTGAATTGGGAGCTTCTTGTTTACCTGAAATCATCCCATAATTGCGAACGAAGCATCGGAAACGGAAATGTTCACTATTTCCCAAGGTATCCGTCCATGTTTTTTTGTGATGCTTGTGCGTTACTGACACTCGATGTAGCTTTGGAAGACTTTGTAGTTTGAGTTGGCAATGTCTGTTTCCATGCTTTGAATCGCCTTCGTAGGTGGATATTGGAGTAGAACTTTGTATTGAGCTCTAATGAGCTGTGCACGGGGAACGTCGGAACGCCACAACCTCTGTCAGAAGCGAGGTGATTTATTGACACCAAACCCGTCCTGTAAGGTCCTGTAAGTTATTCACTCTACCGACTCTGACCTGTCACAAAGCACACCGAAAAGCTCACCGTCACTGAAAAGCCCTCACCCGGGGCTGACCTCTTGCTAAACTGCCATCTAATTGTTCCATCGCAAGCGATCGATCATGCTCCTCACACACGCGCACTTCATTTGCGTACTTTAAACCAAACCATCTGCCGCTGGGAAGTCGCCCTGAAGTCTTTCCCCCGTTGGAGACGAGAATTGAAAACATGGGAATGTAATTAACGGCGGGGAGGCCCCGGTATGCGCATTAATCGTTTGAAAACATACGGCGCAATGAGAGTATTTGCACAGAGAGAAAGAGTGGGGGAGACGTGGACGTCTCATGCGCCTATCGGCCTCCAAACTCTCAACGGATTGACCGACAGCTCATGGGCCCTCGTCGACGATCATCATTCAATCGGTCGGCTGCTCCAGAGGCGCTTCTGGCGCAGCTGTCATTTTCATTTGGCAAGATTTGGCCTAGATTCGAGAGCCGTACGATCATGTGTGTGAGAGTTCACCTCTTTCTCCACTTTCCCGCGCGTTCTCGCGCGTAAATCACATCACCAGCGCTGATGTGTGGTTTGCTTCTTTTTTTATTTTCGTGTTAAATATCACTTTTAATGACTCCCAGCTGCCTGGTGTGCATCGGTTGCGAACCCTTTCGGTCGCGGTTGCAAGCATTCCCTTTTTAGGATGCAAGCGTGCAGAGTGATCCGTTTTGCATCCGCTTTCGGAAAGGGAACGACTTCAAGAATCGGTCACTCCCACACGACGGTCCGCTTGCGCTTCTGGAGGTAGGGTGAAAAAGGAACAAAATCCGATCACCCGATCTACAACTGACAGCCAAATTAATGATCTCAAGCGTACATACATGCTGGGGCAGTAGTAGTGCCCGCCAACGATGGCCGGACGCGAGCGGGTTGCTTGCCCGAGACTACCTTACCGATCCGGATGCGTATCGAGTCTTTCACCGGACATGCTCCAGTTCCGTGTAACACTATCGAGCGGTCCGATCCGAACACGTGTTGTACGTACGGACGGGAGAACCGAGGGTGGTTGGAATTCTTTTCAGTATATGTACGGCGGTGGAGCCTGATTGACTGGACCTAATATTTGCATATCAACTAAACGGCAATTTGGCGTCCCTTTTGGCCGGTGTTCTTTCCAATCGGATTCCCGGCACATCGGTCAATATATTCGTGCACGGCAGTTAACTTCCGATCCCAGATGGTTGCTGCAGGACAAGCCACCTCCTTAAATCCCTAGACCCACCCCGCCAAGTGAGCCCGTCGTCGACGGTGAAATCAAGAGCACACGGATCAATCGCAAAACGCTCCTTTGTCTGGATCTGGTGGTGAAAAGTGAAAGCCACGGGTAAGCATCGTCTCTTTTGTCAACCCCCTTCACGTCTTCCGGTGCCGGAACCAAACGTGCGAAAACTCCCCGTACCCATCTATTGTTTCGTTGATGGTTCCGCTTACGGCGGTGTAGTATCGCACGCGCGGGTGATACAAATTTTCGAGTCCATCGCGGTGACAGTCGGAAGTTTTCCATACCGCTCCTTAGGGGCTCCGGCTCGACTTTTTTGCCCATCGCTGGAAACAAAGGAAACGGTGCGGTTCGTGGCGGGTCGGGAGGGTGTTTGGCAGATCACGAAACATCACGAAGCTTTTGCCCCGATGTCAACGCGTTCTTTCCGCGGATCTAACTTTCGATTTTCGATTTTTTTTCATGTGGAATTTTAATGTCTGAGGTACTCGCCGGACGTACACCGTCGGACGTCGGACATCTCCGGGTAGAATCAAGCGGAGTGGTGGAGAAATAGGATCTGCTCGAGATCTGGTAATAGAGACCGGGAGGAACATTTTCTCGATCGGACTCGGTGGGAATGTTCGCCACCTCCACGAATGGTGACGACTGCCAGTGATGAGCGCGGACCTACGACATGCTGCAATTTGGACTAGCACGGCATGGGGATGCATCGTTTTGTTCCCTGAACTCAACGGAGAGGTCGCCGTGGCGGTTGCACTCAATGGCATAATTGCACAATCTTCCCTTCTCACGGCGTTGCGGTGTTGTCGTCAGACCCGTTCGACGACCCGTCCCCAGCGGGGACGAATTGGCCGTTCGGCGCGTCCGTTCCACGTCTTCTGTAATCGTTTGAAACGGTTAGAAAAACCGATGGCAGCTTAGTTTGAGCTTAATTTTTGTCAACGAATCAGTGAGTCTGGCACTGGAGATGATGGCGCAGTTTCACTTTTAAATTGAGCGTGGATGCATTATTTTCAGTACAAGTACAAGAGGACATGTTCCTAGTGGTATCGGCTGTCTCGCACCGGTATCGTAAATTCCACTCTCCACGATCGAAGGTCAGTGGTTTGGATGGGAGATAAAATGTTAATTTATGATACCACGCACTCAAAACCTATCCGCCCGCACGCAGAATGTCACTTTCGTTTCTACCACCGATCGTAGGTCGATCGATTGATGGAAAATTTCTCCTCCGAAGCCATAAAAATGAAGAAACTAAAAAAAAATAAAAGTTTAGCATACAGTTTCCTCCCGGCAGTGTTGGGTCAACGCCTGCGATAGCAGCGACATAAAAAAAACACGGGAAAATAAGCCAAAACCACGCTCGTCGTCTGGCTCTCCCACAAACACCGGTAGCCCACGGGTTTGACCTGCTAACGGGGAGAAGCCCACACGGTACGGAGCCCATCGAAGACTCGGTCGGAAGCTGACTTCTGCGTACATAAGGCGCTCGATTGTGTCGATGTCCGTCCGTCACGAGCGAACCGAGCGGGGGCGGCACACGCTGGGTGGTGGTTCGTTAGCATAAGTGGACGGCCGCAGCACGTTTAGAGCGAAAAACGAAAGCATCCAAGAACCGCAACCGGACGATGCAGATTTATTGGGTCTTTACCGAGTGCGCTCGGATGAAAGTGAAGCGCGGCGGTTCCACATTGTTGGACAGAGTGGGTCCCTCTTTTTTCGTCACGCCAACTTTCTCCGGTCTGACCCGTACGGGGAGGATTCTTCGGGAGGCTTGCGATTGGGATCTTGGTATTGACCTTAATAAGGAGCCAGCGGGGAGTTGTCAGTAGGCTCCTTTAATATCTTGAAGGCAATAGGAGTATTGCCTTCCTGATGATTTTCATCTGTAGCTGATACATTCGAGGATGCAGCTCGCTTCGTAAGATTTCATCATGCGTTTTCAGTTAAACTCAATCCACGGTAGATTATCCGTAGACAATCCGTTCGGTTATAGCGTTCCAGAAGAAGCAAAAAAGAAAGAAAAAGAAACGGTCATGAATTTGATTATATCATCCGTTTGCAGCGCCGTGGTCACATCGGAGGAATTTCCCGCTCCGAATAGAATGGCTGCCGTGATGGCTGCCGGAGTTACGAGTTGGACAATGAGCAGCGCACGGAGCTATGCGGTGATTGCTGCCGGATCTCGTTGGATGACCTGGTCAATTACGTGGCCTACCTTCCTGACTCGCGGTATGCACCGGGGAGTTCACGCTGCTCGTGATGGTCCACTGACTGGTGACCCAATTTTGTCAACGCCTCGGGGAACGGCACCGATAGGCTACTAAGGTGTACGAGTCAAGTTTTTTTCCATACCGTCTAATAAGGCAGGGGTGTCTTGGCCAATAAAATTTAGTTGAAATTGTTTGTGGAAGCTGGAACGTAATCAAACGGCGGGTAGACTTTGATTACTAACTGGTTTCTAGGCAAAAGGGATGTAACTGTTGGCAAAAGACTCATAACATGCGTGGTGTATAAATAGCAGTGCTATTGATTACTGATGTTTGATATTTGTATTTTAATTACCTCCTCAATTGGACCTGGAAATTCCCTCTTTTGGGAGAACAAGTTGCACACCTCACTTGTAGTTGTATTCGAAGTCTTTGGAATGTATTTCGTTTCAAATTTCTTCCACACCACGTCTAAGAAACATAACCTGCACTTATTTTAACACAGCGTCCATGTGAACTTTACAGCAACATTTCAAACATCCACCATTCTTCCGCACACGGCCACCTACTAACAAGCTTCAAATGAACCAACCGAACGAACGAACGTGGCAGATCGTTTCGACGGTGCCGCAAGCAATCCACAAAATTGGCGGAAGTTTTGACGCAAATCGTCAAGAATCGTGAGCAGAGAAAGGCCAGCGTGTTGCCTGCGCCGCGGCCACAAATAAAGCTACAAATCTCGCAGACGTGGACGTGGGACGGACGGACTTGGCTGCTGTCAAGCGGGGCTAACACGGCTTGCGGACGCAGCCGGCCCCGTCCATTTCTCACCCTCCGATGTGTTTCCGATCGGTGTCGATCGATCGATCGGTGCTGATGATGAGACAGCGACAACTACGTCGACGGTACCGGTCGTGAAGTCATCGGTCCCAGCTGGATCTGGGGGAAAAGTTCTACTTCGTGACTTACGGACGTACTGGAGCGCGGGACTAATTAGGCAACGTTGAAGTTGAAGGAAAAAGAGCCTCCTCCTGGAGGAACCTTGTGGAATGCTTGGAAACGGCGGTCACTTCGCAGCTTTCATAACCTTCCCTAGGGGAAAGGAATAACGGATTCGCCGGCCAGCTTCTCAGAGGGGAAGCAGCGTGTGTTCAGTATTTCTCACTCTCGATGACCTTTTTTCGCGCGCTGCTGCCCCGGTGAAGGCTTGCAGTACTTTCTCGGCCGTCCTGCTGGGGCAGGTCTTGCAGGAACCGCGAGTCTCACTTTCTACCCTCTACCTGCCTGGGTCAGTGCTCGTAACGCGGAAGCCACCGTTGAGGAGGGTAACTCTTTTTTTTTTCTTGTCTTCTCCGTGGGTCATCTTCCAGGACGATCACGAGCGATGCATTCGGTTGATGATCGCTCGGGGTTGTATTCCGGACGCTGCTGCTGATGCTTCTGCTGCTGTAGACGATCCCTTGATCCCTCGAGGTCGTTACTGGGCGCATCCGTAGGCAGACAAATCCCTGGGATAGATTTCGTTCGTGCCCAAGAAAGCGCCAACGACGCGCGATCCGATGCGCGATCATTAGCGATCGTAATTTACGCAGATTGACTTTATCGTCCAATATTCCGCGTCTGCACCGTGGTTCGCGGTCGATCGTGTCTTCGTGGCTGTCGTTTTCCCTCCTCGAGGCACCTCGAGGTGCATCTGAATTGTGGCAACATTGTCGTCGGCAGCACACAAATCTCAGTGTCCTACGCGCAGACTTTCAGAACCGCAGACCGCACGGTGGGGACCAACTGGACCGGGGGCACAACCAATCGCAACATTGTTGCGCTCGAGCCGTGCGTTGGAATGCTGCTGCAGGAAGCGTGGGATCTCCGTTTGACATGCGGCGTCGACATCGTCCAAGATTTTGCATCGGTGTGCTGCAAAAGTCTTGTTTTGTGGTGATCTAGATCGTTTTAATGCGAAAACCAATTGCGATTTAACGGACGTGTGGATGATGTTACAAGCAAAATCTTCGCCAGCCAGAAGGGTGATAAGACAGATATATCGCAGCATGCGCCTAGAGTCCTTAATTAATGGAGTTCTTAAACGACGTCCTCGGAGGGTCCGGATCAGGAGGTAATAATGGGCAGCGCTCCGTGGCTGCGTAATTGCGTCGATTTGCTTGGCGAAGTGTAAACAACACCAATGTGCCAATGAGATGTGCGTGGAGGGCGAGCGTGCGCACGCTTCAATTGTTCTCGCGCCTCGCGATCAAAGCGATCGGGCAGAAGCAGGACCTTGAAAAAGTGCATCCAACTGGGTGTGCGAACCGGCCGAGTGGGAGACGTCTCATTTGTGGAGATTGTA
>JXXA01006279.1:0-21787 GCA_000956255.1 Anopheles punctulatus
GTTTGTGCGCACACACGTACGCTCGAAAACCGGAAAAGAGATGGCCTATCTAAGAGGGGATTTTCGTCCACCACCGAGGGTGGGTTTTGTTTTCGATGGTCTTACCTTCGTGCTAGAAGCTGCTTAAAATTCCTCACCGTCCGTCACGTCACGTTGGCTTTGTTCCAGCCGTTTTGGCTGGCCGCTTAAAATTCCGATCGCGACTGCAGCTGGTGAACGCAACGGATCCTTCCCGGCGATCGCAGCGCTAGAATGTCAGGCACTTTCTAGCCGTGTTGCTAGAGATCGGTAGAAAACCCACCACCGATGATCGTACGACGACACGAAGCTCTGCAGCGGAATTCAAAACACAAACAGCACTTCCCAGAAAGCAACAACCCACCGCGCAGGGGTAGGGGGAGGTGATCAAAACCGAACCAAAACAACAACAATTTGCGGATGAAAAAAAAAACCAAACACAAACAGACCCTCGCACAAACACACACACACACGCGCGCGCGCACGCTGTTGAAAGGTGCAATTGCACAAGTGGCTAGAATGAGGGTGGGTTTCGCTTCAAGCAAAGTAAAGAAGAAAAAAAAACCGGATAGCCACGAACGGGGTTGATAAGTTGCCGTGCGCTGTGTCTACTTGGATCTATGCACTTGACGCTGGATACACTTTGCAAGGTAAAATTCTGCACTATGCAAATGCCACTTACACACGAGAACACACTCCCTCTCTCCCTCCCTCTCTCTCTCGGTCGCTTTAATGCCAACGCAAGAATCCCGCTATGGCGCTATGGCGCGTTTGTTGCGGTTTTACAATGCAATTCCGATGCACATTCACCGTAATTCCTGCTCTCTCTCTCTCTCGCTCTCTCGCTCTCTCCGTTGATTGCACTTTGTGCATCAAAAACACATAAACACTCACACACAACCGCGGTTGCACAAATTTCCAAACTCCTCCTCACACCGCGCCGGTGGGCTCTTTAGCTCTTTAAAACTGTTTCTTTCCCTTCACTTCGGCGTGCTTCCTTTCGGATTGGGATTGGGTGTTGAATAGCCAGAACACTAGCACCGTCCCGGTTCGGCTGTCGAAAAATCGAGGTTGACACAAACTCTCCACGAACGCACAACGGCACCACACCACGCTGGCTCGACGTTCGCTTGGCGTCTGGCGGGTGCGATGTCTTGCCCGGCGGTGGCAACCAGATCTTGGGAATGGCCTCGACGGCGGCTGGCATTTTCCCTCCAGCCCGCCTCGCGTGCTGTCTCGCTTCTCCCTCACACTCACACAGTTGCTGACCTTACCGGAGCAGTCGCCGCCGCCGCTCTCTCTCTCTGTCACACTCGTTCTCTCCGCTTCCCTCTCTCGTTTGCTTCTCCAGAGCTGATCTTGCCGTGTAGTATGCGTGACCGCGCGCTTCTTAAGACATGTTTTATGACTTCGCCTGGATCGGCCGAACCTCGGGCCCGTCAGCGGGGCTGACAAATTCCGCCGGTGGAAGGGGAATCAGGTTTTACGCACACCTTCCACGCGAGAGCTGTGCACGGATCACCACTTTCGAGGAGCGGCCAACCCTTTGCCCTTTTCCTACCGGAGAGCATCAACATATGACGACGCGAAGTTGGCGCTGGAAATCTGCGAACCGTCCGTCGGTGTAGTTGTGTGTACGGAGAGCTCGACGTTGTTCATGCGAGCAAAAGCTTCACGCGTCGTCGAGCGAGAAATGAATGCTCGAATTCCAGATGAACGCACGGGCGAGAGCTTTCGAGCGCTAGGATGAAGCTTGCGGTTGAAATGCGATCGTAAAGGAAATTTAATTAGTATTCATTACTAGGGTTTAGGAAGGCATCATCAATTTAAGCACAAGAGTGCGATAATCGTTTTAAGCGTGTTTTCCACGAGAACGTAGAATAAAATTCGAATTCGAATGAATTCGAGCAGTTTACTACCGCCATTTATACGCTTCTCCATTGCCGTATTTCGTTAGTTAGACAACCCCACTACAATACCCAATAAAAAAAATCACTCGTTTTAAACAGTTCTTAGACAACCGAACCCAAACACCACCCGAAATATTCGCTACTCGATCGATTCCAACTTCCACCCCACCACGATCGATTGGTGGTGGTTCACGCGGTTTCTTCACCCCGCCTGATTCATCCGCGGTCGTGTGTGGAGCGACTTATGCAAGCGGGGCTGCCTATTTCACACAAAAAAAAACAAACTCTCGTGTTTGCATGCCGAACCGAAGGAAGGAAAAAACCACCCGAAGGCCTTTGGAAAGGTTCCGCGATCTCAGTTCCTACGCAAGACGCTCGCTCGACGGACCTGCGAGACTCGATCCCCTTGACTGGTGTGTGCAAGACGCAGTTTCAAACATGAACAACCGTTCGCCCGTGGTAAGTAGTGGAGTGGAGAAGCGTTAGAGAACTGCATCCTGCATTAGTCACCCATGCACCCACCCGCTTAGTTCCTAGTGCTGCTGGTGGTGGCTCTATATGGAGCATCCTGCACGGCCGCCCGCCGTGATGTGACCCGTCTGAAGCCTCAGATCGTGGTGGTGGAGGAATACGGGGAAAAGCTGACGACATTGCCACCACCGCCCCGTCCGTACGCCTTCCAGTACTCGGCCGGCCGTTCGCCCGGACACGTCGACCGCACGCACAGCGAAGTGTCCGACGGTAGTGGCGTAGTGCGCGGCTCCTTCTCCTACGTCGATCCCAGGAACCAGGTGCGCACGGTGGAGTATACGGCCGATTCGCACGGTTTCTATCCCGTGCTGAGCCACCTGCCGAAAACCCCCCAGCAGACGGAAGCGGTCGCGCTGGCGCAACAGAAACACTTCACGCTGTACGCCAAAATTGCGCAAGAGCATGCCGACGCACACGCCGGACTGACAGCGGTAGGTACCACCCTACCCCCAAGGGAGAGAGAGAGAGAGAGAGTGAGGGAACCGGTTACACGAACACCACCACGATTGAATCCTTTCCCTTTTCTTGGCTTTTTTTCGTCAGGAACCGAAACTGCCCAAGGACACGGTGGCGGTGGCGAAAGCGAAGGATCGCCATCTGTCATTGTACGAGAAAATTGCCGCCGAGCACGCCAGAATCGGAGCGGAACAGGAAGCGCAACGTTTGGCATTTGAAGCGACGTCGGAGAAATACGAGCCAGAGCACTGAGCTAGACTTCCCCAACAGTGATACGCACGGCTAGAACGGAATAAAGTACGCGACGCAACGGACGAGCAGACATTTCCATGTGATGATTCATCAAATAAACGAGACATTCTGTGCGTTTTGATCATCCAAACAGGTTGTTTGTATAAACAGGCATGACGCCACGCGGCGCACGGCGCGTTGTTACTAGAAAACAAAACAAAAACACTCCAAGGACGTTCGCTGGTGGTGCCAAATGGTGCCGCCATAACGGTTGGCAAATGACATTTTGATCACCATTATTAGGCGCTATAATACGGCTTCCCCCCTTGACGTGAGCCGTCTCGTTACAGTGGCGTGTGGTTGGAAAGCGATTTTCATTTGGAAAGTGATTTTCGTTTATACTAGCAGCTTGCGCGATGTTGTCCCTACCGCTCCTGATAGCGCTCGCGGTAAGTCGATCGGAAAACGATCCAGTGGTCGATGGTTGTTACGGCACCGTCTTTGTCTTTCATGCAGCTTGTGGGCTTATCCCACGGCCAATACGAATATCCCAACTATGAGGATACGGCGCAACCGGAGAACCCTTCCGCCTATCCCAATCCGGACTATTCGGACAACCCTGCGCCCGAACAACCACAGTATCCGGACTACAGCGAAGTAGAAACGGTGGAAACGACGACGACAACCACCACCGCAGCACCAATCCCGACACAGACCAAACGTCCGCAGGTGTTCCCCCGAACGCCAACGAGCCGTCGGGCCACGAGACGTCAGCAGCCGAACCGAATCGTACGCTGGTACTTCATGAACAGCCAGGGCATCCCGATACGAACGGCGGTCGCTCGGCGCTACCGAGGTGGATCGTTGAGAAACCCAGGACTGCCTGCGTACTACCGCAGCATGCTCACCGGTTCCCGCTCGATGGGATCAACCGCACTGGCCAGTGGGCTGCCAACGAAGCGAGTCGAGTACTGGTGGTACATGTGAGACTTCGTGCCAATTCCGTTCGAATATGAAACACCCAATAAAGCTTCGATCGATCGTTTGCCGTGTAACAGACTTGCCAGTTGTGTTGCTGACCGTCTTCTTTATTAGCCCATCAGGAAGTTAAGCAGCGCTGAAGCTGCGCAAGCATTGCACGGGTCACCATTGGCGCTCGCCGCCGCCGGTGCCCCCGCGAGCCCCGTCCCGTACCACGTCTGGAAGATATTGCCGGCTGGACGTACCAGTGTGCGCGTGGCATCCGGCGCAGACATGTCATAGTACGTAACAGTGTCCGAATATCCGTCCGAATCACTGTAATCGTCACCGTATGCGTCACCGTTCGGGTCGTCATAGTACTCTGGTTCGTATTCGTAGTAATCTAACTCACGGTTTCCATTACCGGCCGGGACGACCGTGGCCATCTGAGTGCCACCTCTTCTGGGGCGCACGGTGTTCGTTTCTTCGACACGGACAACCACCTGCGGTCGGGACTGTTGCGATGTGCCCATAATGGTGCCGGCATACACACGGTTCAGCATGGCCGCCAGTCCGGTGAGATAGTTCAGATTCATGCCACCACCGTTGCCACCGTTGCCGAACTGGTTGTAGCCAAGGCCGGGCATCTGCGACGATATGGTGCCCGCGTACGCTGGCATATTGTACCAAGCGCAAGACATCCCGTTGCCGGTGCTCTGCGTGTCACGATAAAAATTTATTATTGGAAAAAATGCTTCCCCTTCGCATAGGACCTGAGCAGGTGGGAAAGTGCAAGTTAATAGGATATATCCAGTGAAATTGCCCTCCGTTTCTTATACATTACCATCAACACTCCGAGCACGATTGCACACCAGGAAACCATATTTACTTCGTCAGCAAGCAGTGGACGTATGAATCCGTTTCGATTTCTGACCTACTAGATGAACTGTCGAGTGGCTATCATTAACGAATTAAGGAGCACTCACGAGCAGTTCAGCGAGAACAATGATTGAGTCTATCAAAACATCCCCGAAATTTAATCTTTCAACAACACGGCTAGTGGGAAATTGGTTCTGGTTTTCCATTTCTATAATTACAATCGCATATACAGGTGCAAAAGCGAAAAGTTTTGGCGTAATTGTGTCATGGCTCGCTGTCTCGACCGTGTGGTAAACAGGCTTTTGGAAAATATTCTAAATTACCTGCGCCAATTATCGTGTTGTTGCCACAAGGACACATTATTGCAAACAATTGGAATCACCTTCGGGCAGTAGTTACGATTACTTACCACCGGTTTTAATATCCTTTTAATGGGTGTTGTTATGTTTTCAACCACTCAACCGAAGCTTTATAAACCCTGAACGCTAATACAAACTAGCCGTTTCGCTTGTCAGTCCGTCATGTACGAAATACGTACCGTTTACTGGGTTTTGCTGGTGTCCCTTTCGCTGTCATGGCAACATGCTTCGGCTGAGGACGAGTATGAGTACTACTACGAGGAAGGTACGGTTGATTGGTTGTGAGTTGCGGTACTTATTCGTTTTTATGTTTTTAATTTGAGCCTATTTTCGCAGTCAACGCTTCGAGTGCGGATACTCAGCTGACGACAGTAGAAACTTCAACGATCACCATAACAGGAATCCCGCAGGCGTTTAATTCATCCCAAACTGAAATCGTAGAACTAGGGACGACCAGTGTTCCCGACACCGCATCGAGCATAGTCCCTATTTCGATGGTTATAGAAGAAACTACGGTTACGGATGGTACAGAAGACGATGTGATCCTTTCTCTATCGGAGAAACCGGATGCAAAACCTATTCAAACTACTGATGTGCGATTTACCGACAAGGTGCCATTTCATGGTAATAAAAGAAACATTACCATGATGAACAAATCAACTCCCAAATGTA
The DNA here is from genome assembly GCA_000956255.1 of Anopheles punctulatus. Classification (NCBI taxonomy): domain Eukaryota; kingdom Metazoa; phylum Arthropoda; class Insecta; order Diptera; family Culicidae; genus Anopheles; species Anopheles punctulatus. The sequence continues at coordinate 6,017 of JXXA01006279.1, forward strand.
AGTAACTCGGACGCTTGTCAATTCTCCGTTACTACATATTGTTCATCAATCGCACACTTCACGCCCACAGCAAAAGATTTCGGCCGACCGGAAATTGTAATGAACATCTTCACCGGCATGTACGGCATGCATAGGCAGAGCAATAATCGAGGTGGTAAAAACCAAGCAGTACGCAACAAGTTCTGGCCTCGAGGACAATCTTCGCTGCAAGGCTGGTACAACTGGTACGGTATGGACAACCGTACACCCATCCAGTTCTACACACCCAAACAGCGGAAGCCAGTGTACCGTGGTCGGGCGCCCCCTCGGTATGACTATAACGATTCTTACGACTACCAATACCTTCCGGCAAAACCGAACCGCAACCAGAAGCAACAGAAGCCTACCGCACTCGAGCAGCAGGCAAGTATGGCCGTGTTCAATTTTCTGCTTCAAGCCCTCGGTCAGCGGAGCACCTCTTCGCGGTCCCAGCCGCAGACTCAGCGCCGGCGAACGTGAGATGCAGTACCGGATCTAGTGTCTGTGAAATATTTCAAACGTTACGAATCTAATAAATGCACTTGTTGTTATTGTTCGAAGCGCCATCAGTGCGAGTGCAGATGCCTTGAAAATACATCGATAGTACATTATAACTCGATTTTTTGTGCATGTTCGGCATTTAAAATATTCACAACACAGCACTATTTGCACTAGCACAACAACGGTCAATTCACATATCCATCGACAGCTAGCTGTCAAACGCTTGTCATGAATGTAGACAAATAACCCAACGAACCAAAGGTGACCCGATCAACAGTTGTAGTTACCAACCACGAGACAAAAAACCAAAAAATCACCGCCAGTGTATTCTATATAGATAGTCGAATTGATCTTGTATGCGAATTTGATGATATATAAATCTAAGGTGTAAAATGTTCTCAAACCAGCAGTTATTCGACAACTGAAGAGAGATCAGAGATGAAACCGGCAGTTATATAAAGCGACAAAAAGTCAACAAACGAAGGAAACCCGGGGAAGAAATAGCACGTTTTATAAAAGAATGTAGTTGATGGACAAACCAAATCGTTTGTATGCTACTGGCACAGACTTCGTTTATGTTAGTGGTAAATCTCAAAATGGCAAACAAAACGCACCTGCACGGCAAACCCACTACTGTACTTAACGTAGAAAGCAAAGGCTCCGCCATCGGAATTGCGGTGATAAAATACCATAAACAGCACCCCATTTGGTGCCTGTTCGCTCATTGGGTAGTTAAAATCGTTACCGTCCATATGTCACTGGTGTGGTGTTTTTGTCGTCCATTGTACGTCGATTTAAACGCGCACGCATTTGTTCCTTTCCGAGAAACGCAGCATGGCGGCACGATTGATAAAGAAAATTGTAAGGAAATCCCATGTGACCCCTTCCTCCCAGTGTGTGATCCTCCACCCAACTAGGCCCCCGTGTGCTCCCGGTCGCTGTGTTAAACCTCCCCCGCCTGACGAGTGTGAAAAACAGAACGCGCGAAGGAGTGTGTGTGTGTGTGTTTGATTTGGAGTGTGCACGGGGTGTCCACAACATAACTACCCCTATCACCATCATCCGCAGGGGAAGGGGTTCAAATTTGCAACAATAGTCGGAAGAGCACACGTGCTGGAATTCCGTCGTTCAATCCCCCTACACACCCACACAAACTTGTATCCTTGTTCTTGTGTTGTGTCTTTCAGTTGGATGGTGAATTTGGAAGTTTGCTGGCGAAATTTTCCGCCCAACTGAAGGACAACTGGGTCAAGATTTACATAACCTCCTCCTCCACGACGGCAGACGTTAAACAGGCCGAACCGATTGTTCAAGTAAATAATTATGCTCACCTCGCTCGGATTCGCGACGGGGTTGGCCATACACACTCACATTTTCCCTAGTCACATAGCCTTGTCGCGCCAGCCTTGTCCAGAGGAAGGGTATGCCCCCTGGAATGGTGGACCGTCCCGGCCAGTAGCAATAGCTTTAGAAATAGCATTGTAAAACCATAGCGCCTTCGTGTAAGAACAGAAACGTCGGATCAGTTGTGCTTTTCTTTCCTTCCCCCGCGCAGTGTGTTACGTAACGTAAAGAAAAGTAGGCGAGTAGGCGAGATTTTTCATCCGGTTACCTTTTGTTCTTGGTTTTTTCTTCCCCTGAAACCCAGACCGTCGCTCCGTTCGGTACGCGCTCGTTCGCATCCGGCACGCGCAAGGTGACGCTGATTCCGGGCGATGGCATTGGACCAGAAATTTCCGCCGCCGTTCAAAAGATCTTCACCGTCGCCAATGTGCCGATCGAGTGGGAAACGGTTGACGTTACGCCGGTTCGGGTGAGTAAACGACATTGTCTGCCTAGTGATGGAACGTATGTAATGTGAGCATTGAACACCTATTTTTTTTTTTGCTCCAGAACCCGGATGGAAAGTTTGGCATTCCTCAGGGTGCTATCGATTCGGTGAACCGCAACAAGGTGGGCCTGAAGGGACCGCTGATGACACCGGTCGGTAAGGGTCATCGGTCGCTCAATCTGGCCCTGCGTAAAGAGTTCAACCTGTACGCGAACGTGCGTCCGTGCCGCAGCCTTGAGGGTTACAAGACGCTGTACGACAACGTCGACGTAGTGACGATCCGTGAGAACACCGAGGGTGAGTACTCCGGCATCGAGCACGAGATTGTGGACGGTGTGGTGCAGAGTATCAAGCTCATCACGGAGGAAGCCTCGAACCGGGTGGCCGAGTACGCGTTCAAATATGCCAAAGATAACAACCGCAAGAAGGTGACGGTGGTGCACAAGGCCAACATTATGCGCATGTCGGACGGTCTGTTCCTGCGCTGCTGCCGCGACATGGCCCAGAAGTACCCGGAGATCAAGTTTGAGGAGCGCTACCTCGATACGGTCTGCCTGAACATGGTGCAGGATCCGCGCAAGTACGACGTGCTGGTGATGCCGAACCTGTACGGTGACATTCTGTCAGATATGTGCGCCGGTCTGGTCGGTGGTCTCGGTCTGACCCCGTCCGGCAACATGGGCCTGAACGGTGCGCTGTTCGAGTCGGTTCACGGTACCGCCCCGGACATTGCCGGCAAGGATTTGGCCAATCCCACTGCCTTGCTCCTATCGGCTGTGATGATGCTGCGACACATGGAACTCAACCAGCACGCGGACAAGATCCAGAACGCCTGCTTCGAGACGATTAAGGAAGCGAAGTACTTAACCGGCGATCTCGGTGGCAAGGCCAAGTGCTCCGAGTACACCAATGCCATCTGCGATAGAATCAAGTAAATCCAATCACCTCCCCCCTGCTGCCCAGCCAACACAACCTAAACCTCCAAGCAAAACAAACCAACTCGTTCGAAAGCCATACGACGGAGAAGAGGGAGGAGTCAAAGCGAACGATAAATAACATAGTGGGCTGTTTCTAGTGAATTATGATGATGCTGATGATGAGCAAGAAGACCCGCCGCAACAAAGAATGCATAGGCCAGCAAAACTAGTGAACTATTTATTTGTAATTTTAAAACAACGCAAAATCCCCTTACTTCAAAACCCGACCGATCGACCCGGTTCTTTATTCTCTTTTGCATCGATATACATTGGCTTCTTCAGATGAGAACCAGTATTAGAATGAACAACACCAGCACCGATTGCGTCCATGAACACCGACAAAGTATCGAACCACACACAAACAGACAGCCTCGTTTCGTGCACCGCAGACAATAAACTCTGAGCCACCCTGGGTCGCTGGCATGAGGAAGTGTGGCAGAATTGTCCTTAGTTTCCTATTAAATTAAATAGTCATTAGCGGAAGGCGAATAATAGTGTGTACGTAGCGAGCGGGAGAAACCGGTGCCAGAAGCCACCAGGAACACGAATAACGACGACCCTGCCACGCCGCGCCCCCACGACGACGTGATGAATGCAACGCGCTAGAATGCGATATTAGAAACGCAGTGTTTAAAAACAACAAATGTCACCAAAAAATCGAAATAAAACTGTCTCCAATTTAGGTTGATTCAAACAAACTCCTGTTGAGTATCGTACCTGTTTGTTGTATTATTTTTTTTTGCTTTATTTTCCGTAGCATGTGTTTATAAGGGGTCGGTTTCTAAATAATCATATATATATATTGTGTATATATTTTTGTTTCGATTCATATTAAAATGCATCCGCGAAGAAGAGAACGGGTTTTAAGCAGAGCGCACAATGCATTTCTTTCACTGATGCGCCATATCCCTTACCTAACCGAGATTCGTGAGAACCGTGATTCGCGTTTTTTTTTCTTCTGTTCCTTACTAATTGATCGCATTGAAAAGGGGTAAAGTTATGCCATTGATAATGCGTCTCCGACTCTGTGTGTGTGTGTGTATGCTGTAAAAAAAATAAATCACTTGGCCTAAACGTTGAGTACAAATAAAAAAAGCCATCTAATTTTGTTTACAAATGAATATCCTCCTCGAAAAGAAGGTACATTCTCATGTGTTGCAGGTTCTCCATCATTAAAGCACTTCGATCGAAACACAGTTCTAATGTCGTTGCCCATTTTTATCAACTGGCCCCGCTTGTATCAAACGGGGCAATACTTATTGAAAAAGAAAACACGTAAAAAGAGAGCGCACTTTTACAGCACATTTGAGTTCTTGTTTTTGTTTCAACCTGTGCATCAAAGGGATCCAACTTTTGTCGAGAGCTGAAAGACGTTTAAGTATAAAATAGTTTTTGGTTTCAATTATAATGCGCGAACGAGAATTGTCTGCTTTTGTTTGCCACTGCTGCTGCTGCTGCTGCTCGATTTCTATTTTAACGTCCAATCTTCGTCCCTAAAAAAAACACCCTAAAGATAAACTTCTGGTTTGATTTAGTGTTCTGGGTGTTGTTCGTTTGTTACGTTACGTTACGTTACGCTAGAATCTATCCCTGGATTGTTATTAATGTCCGCGACCTAATCATTACCCTAACTGGGGGGAGGGGTTTGGTTTTTTCCCCTCAAACCCCTTTCTTGACACGATTGTGCGCGAAACGATTGCGAATATTTGTCTTTTTCGAGACGCCAATAGTATCCTCTCTTCCTTATAGGACCAACGTATGTGTAAAGAAAAAATGTAATAAAAAAAAACATTTACCACGACGACTAGTTGTAAACGAGTACACAAAGCTTCACAGAGGTTAGAGTTCACGTAATACCCGAGCAGCCACCGGCCCCCCCTGGTCGTATCGTGTGTAAGGTGTGTATGAGTATGTCTATGTCTGTGTGTATGTGTGCCCAGCACCATATAATCTAAAATCTAAACGGAAGGAGGATAATCAATGTTCGCGGACTTCATTAAAAATCTCGTTCAAATCTCTACGGTTTGCTGATGCTAATCGGCTTGCGTTCACTGCCGAGTTTTCGTTTACCTATGGCCTAAGATGTTGTTAATGCTGTTTGCTTATGTTGTATCGTGAGTTTATATAGTTCTCCAGCGTCTCGTTCGTTCCATCTCCATCCAAACCGTACACAAAGGTAAGCAGAGGGGCGGGAGAAATAGTAAAACAAAAAAAAAACAGAGACAAACATTTGCCCACAAATCGATCCAAAACGTGTTGCGTGAACGTGTCCGGTCCGCTACCCTGTGTGTTGATTTTGGTTGCAGTTTTTTGTTTTTACTAGTTTTGCTTTTAATTTTCCAAACATTTCTCCTGCCCACCGTGTCCTATCGGTTCAATATTCGCTCGATTATCAGTCGTGTGTTTTTATGCCTAAAGTTAGTTTTCTCCTGAGTGGTACGGTTTATCAATTCGCTTACACTGGGAACATGCGAGAGAGAAAAAAAACGAGTGAAAACGCAAACAAAGCAAACAACAAACCATGGCAGAATTCCTCTCGGATGCGTGGGGCGAGAGACATTATTTAAGAGGGGAAAAAATCTGTATCAAAAAAGGCTCTACCTGATCGTATCCATTTGTAAGTTCAAACACAAGCGCAGCATTCGAATGGAAACCCTAAACGGACCTGCCATTCCCCAGCTTGCAGGGGCCGTTCATTTTCAATAGAATGTGTCTCCTTATTAGCTGATCATTTCCCGATACTTCAGCTTGTGCTTCGAGAGCATCTCCGTCACGGTGACCAGCTTCTTGAGCGCATTGTTCGTCTTGCTCATGGCTTGCAGCTCCGGCAGATACGAGACGCAAATGTGATGCAGCGTCGCGAGTTCACGACCTATAGAACGGGTAGTACAAATGATGACAAATGAAAATAAAAGCTCAACGGCAGCGTAAACCGTGCACTTACCTGCGTCGGAGCTGGAGAGCGTGGAGTTGGTTTGCTCCTGCATGCAACCCGGCGGTGGATTCGGATCCGTAACGGACGACAGCTGATCGAGAAACACGATCATGCGTTCCTTGTTCTTTAAGATGAACGGATTTACAACTTCCATGTACGGTTCCTAAGAAGGGTATGATACAAATAGTATTATTATTGGGGAAACTATCAACTGTGTCACGAGTGTGAGTCTTACCTTGCCACCGAATTCGACGAGATTGGCCAGATTCTGCAGACACTTTGCGACCATAATCAGCGACCGGGTCGCCATTTGGTGTGGCGTTTCATTGACTAGACCGAATTGACGTGGATTGAGCAGCGCGGGACAGAGCAGCCGCAGAAAGATGAACCCGGACACGACGCGCGTCCGCACGAGCCGCTCGTTCGGCGACGGCCACTTGGCCACCACCGCCTTCTGCAGACAGTTGCAGATGTAGCGCACCGTCCGTGGGCAGGCATCGGGCGAGGTGAAGATCGACTGCGTCACCTGGTCGAGTATCATCAGCAGGAACTCGGCGTTCGAGCACGCGTCATCGTTCACGTCCATCTTCGTCGGATTGAGCTCGGCCGACTGCTTGCTGTCGAGTATTCGCTGCACCGTGTCCGAAACGGCCGACTGCAGGAACAGCGTGCACTCGGCTCGCATGTACAGATCCATCAGTGTCGTGGCCAGCGATGCGCCCCGAAACAGGGTCGATGTTTCGTTCTCTCTGGCCACCTCCGCCTGGCAGAGGATCCGCAGCAGCTCAGTTTCACGCTTCTCATGCCGGAACACTTTCAGCAGCGACGTTGCCAGCGGGATACGATCGTTGTGACAGATCTCGGACAGCGCGCGGACCGCATTCAGCTCCGATTCGACGAGCAGCTGCTGCAGCGGGCTGTACTCTTCACACGGCATCACCAGATCGTCGAGGTAGCGAATGCGCAACCGAATCGAACCCCATTCACCCATCGGTGTCATACCGTTCAGCGGGAACCATTCCTCCGTCTCCTGACCGTTCTTCAGGCTGCACAGATCGACCGTCAGCTCAGCCACCTCCGAATCTTTGCCGCGTTTACCACGACTAAGCACGGTGATCGTTACCGTCACTACGTCCGGTGGTACGTCGCTGGAAGAGGGAGAAAAGAGAGAGAAAAAGAGAGAGAGAGAGAGAGAGAGAAAGTAGTTTCGTTAAAAGGCTAGCAGTGAATGCTGCAAACAACCGAACCACTACGTACTCAAGCACGAATTCCTCTTCCCACACCGGATCCGGTGCCGTCTTGACGCGCGTTTTGCCCACCTTCACCTGGTTGAGCGAGACAACGCAGTACGGATGCGGTACGAGCTTGAACGGCAGCCGGTGTGCCTCGAGTATCTGCAGATTGAGACAGCGCAGCTCGCGTAACCGCGGTACCTTCGATTGCGCTTTGCTCAGCTGCGAGACGCAGTGCGATTTGAGGGCCGATATCCACTCCACGTAGCATTCCTGATTGTTGGCACAGAGATAGGTGATGGTGGCGAGACACGGAAGCGCTCGCTCGACAATCTGGAAGCAGTGCTGGCGCTCCCAAAACGATTCATGGCACTGTGAAGCAAACGGTTCGAAGTACATTAGACATGCCGACGTGCCGAGAGGCCACACACGAAACGAAAAAACGCACCTGATACAAGTAAGCACACGAAAGATCGATCAAACCCTTCGGTTTCGTCTTCTTTGGGCTGTCGTAGAAGCAGAGATGCGTTTCGGAACCCTCGACCAGCAGCGCAAAGAACAGCTGCTTCCACTTGGCCGTCTTGTCCGACTTCTTCAGCAGATACCCATGGTGCTTGATGCCCTTCGTCTTCTTCAGCATGTTCTGGTCGCGACACTCGCGCAACGTCGCGTAAATCTTCTCCGCCGCGCTGGCCAAATTCGTCGGCGGATGGTACTCCGGCTGACTGCCATTGATTACCGGGTGCATCAGCGTGTGGCCCTCGACGATCTGCTCCTTCCGGTAGCGATTGATGACCGCATCGAGACACTCGAACGTCCGGCCACCCATCAGATACCGCACGCCCTTCTTCTCGATCCGGAACCGCTGGATTTGGTTGTTGATGTGGAAGAACAGCGAATAATCGCCCGGCGAATTGTCACTCGGTCGCACCAGGAAGCTTCCCGGGCCCGCTTTCACCAGCATATCGACTGCCTCGTTCTTCGTGCACGTCGGGTGGAACCACGGGAACACCGTGTTCGGATCGATCGCCGGATCCAGATCCTCTACTAGCTCGCGAAAAATCATGCCCTGCTCACCGGTCCGGTGGGCCGTCACCCACAGCCACCCGTCGCCCATGTCGTTGTGCACGAAAAAGATATCGCCCTTCTGGAACGTCAGCTCATCCGTATCGGGCATCTTGGTGTACGGGAGGATGGCCACCACACGCTTCTTATCGTTCACCGGCTCCGGTGGCGGTACGGGTTGCACGAGCCGTTCCCGTTTGAGCAAATCACTGCACGACGTATAGTACCCGACAAGATCGCTGAGCGAGAAGAACTGCCTACCGCCAATGTAAAAGTCACCGCAAACGGCCGTGATGCGGAAATGGTTAATACCGGTGCGGCCAAGATAGCTCAGCACGTACGAGCCGGGTTTACGGTCACTTTCGCGCACTGCGAACGAGAGAAAATTGAAATTCTTTACCTCGAACCCGAACGGGCCTGCTTGGATGAGAACGACTACTTACCCAGATAACTGCCCAACTTAGTTGTGGATTTCAATCGCTGCTCCGCACTGTATCGATCGAGTCGTCCATGATACCACTCACTTTCCGGTGGAGCCGTAATGGCCGGTCGATCGAATGCACCTGCAAACGGGAGAGGGGCGTGAAGTAGAGACCAATAAAACCCGTAATTTTTTTTTGTTTGGCGTACGCGATGGGAAAATCCCAGCGCCGCGCTTGAATCACCATACCATTCAGCGTAGCCGGACCATCGAACTCGTCCTGGTCCAGTTCCTGGGCGATGTCGGCCAGATCGATCGCACCACCACCATCCTCCGAGCCGGTCGACGGTGAGCCGAGCTTGTCGCGATGGAAACCACCACCCAGCGCCCCACCACTGTTGCTCAATCGCATCATATCACCCATGCTGCCGTATGCACCGCTCTTGTTGGCACACGGGATTCACACTTTCCTAGCGTTTCGTTGCTTCTTCGTCCTTCTTCGCGATTTTTCTCACTCGGTTCCTTTGTTCGCACCGCCACGGCAAGCGCAACGGAACGCACCACCAACAGCAGTAGCTAATGCATTACACTGGTGCAACGATGTCGATTTTGCAACAGCACTACAACTGAAAAGAAGAGAAACAAAGCACCCTGTAGAAACTCTGTCGGCAGGAGACCCTTTTTCCGATGCGTGTTTCGCCCGTTTCGCGCACCACCCGCCCCGTCGTTGATACCACCTTGCTAACGTTGGGTCGATTCGAAAGGAAATGGGGAGAGAGGGAGAGAGATTAGGAAAAGAAAAAAACAAACTACGAAACATATTTGGGAAAGAAGGCACACGCACACACATCGCTACGCGGTTGCGGCAAGTTTTGGGTGAAAGTGGAAATTGATTTGTTTTCCTCGAAGCCCGCACACACACACGCGCACGCACGCACATGCACTTGATTTCTTCCGCATCGACGCACTCTAAATGTGGGGAATAAAAACGACCAGCCCTTGAGGGAGTAAACGCGACCCACAACGCAAGACGAGGGGGGTCGATGTTTTCTTTGATAATACTTTCGATTACTCACATCACTCCCTCCCATCCGAGGATGACCGATTCGTAGCGACGACACACCACAATCCTTCCGACATTCGCTACACCATTCTGTACTCCGAACACAAGAACCGTTGCGTTTTTCACATCCGCCGTTTTCCACAATTTCCACGAGCACAATTTTAACGCTGATTAAAAGCTAGTAGCCTTTTTCTCCACACACCACGATAAGTGATGCTGATTAATCGTCGACCAAAAAGAGAAAGAACGTTGACACATACACGCACACAGTAACCTCATCTCCGGAGAAAATAATCTCCTTCCCACATGACGTGCTCTCAAAACAACCGCACATCCAGTTCTTTTATCCTGCACAATGTGTACATCTCCTGTTGTTAATTTATACTTCCCTTTAAATTCCAAACCCGCTTTATGTCGAATTCGTTTGAGGCTTTGGTGCTGAAATAAAGCTTTCTCAATACATTACTTGTTTATGAAAATAACAGTAAATTACATTACAAACAATAATTTGAAGCCAACTATTCATGTTGGTGTACTGAAAACAAACCAAAAACGGACCGTAACTTTTCCTTCAACTTTACGAGAGCATGTCATGTGGGTGAGCTTGGTTCATCTCTCTCTCACTGCTGTCAAAGTTACGGGAGAGGTTTGTTTACATGCTCGTTGACATTATCTATTTCAATACTTCAGCAAAGGTTCGGATGCAACTGTTCAATCATGGAATTCGAGACTCGCTGCGGTTAAACAACCAACGCTACTAATTTATTACATTCAAGGCGCTACTAAGCTAGTCATTATGTACAGAAGAGCTAGATTTTACAAAACCTAATATAAACACAACAAACTCCATCTAGCCGGCATGCTGGGGAAAGTGTGAATCGGCGGAAAATTGCAGAACGAAGGAACAACGAGCGTCTAGATTTAGAGGCTGAATGATTCACCACAACCGCACGTGCCTTTGATGTTGGGATTGTTGAATACAAACTCCGACGAAAGTTCCGTTTCAACGTAATCCATTTCCGTGCCTGTAAAGTGAATGAGATGCAATATTATTGATAGCTATCCTCCGGGGTGGTCTTCATTTCGCAACACTACCTAAAAGGGACAGTTGTGCTTTTTTGTCGATCAGAACTTTTACTCCATCCTGGATAACTTCTTCATCCAATTTGTCTACAATGAAGAAAACAAGAAATGTAATAACACAATGAACTGAGTACTTGCATGAAACGTCATGATCGAATTGCGGGGTTGTTTCGGTTTTATGTAATCACTTCCACGCGTGGGTCATCTCACGAACCTTTTGATACTGCATAGTCCAGTGTGTAGGACAATCCGTTACATCCTCGTTGCCGCACGCCTACCTTTAGACCAATCTGTAAACACGATAACACATTAAAACCCGAATATTACCCGCATCTGGTCGAGCGAACTTACAAATTCGTTTTTGCCTTCTAATAATTGTTTTATCCTATTCACTGCTGCCGGTGTCTGCAGGGGGATTTCATGTGGTAGAACAAAAATAAAATAGAAATCATCCATAGTACACTTTGCATTGCTCACTGGAGCTCCGGATCGATAAACCTCACCAGCGATAGTGCTGCTCGCATAGGTAGCAACTTCCGATGTTTCACAGCACGCACGGTGGCCGTTGCCACGATTTTAGATGCCATTTCGCACTGGAATTTTCAGCACCCGTCGGGATCGGTTGTTTTTCTGCAAAAATCAATACACAATGAACGTTTTATTTGCGTTTTGCCTGCTATTTCACAACAATTTCTTCCACACACCTGCGATTTACAAAAACAATCCAATCTTTGACAGCACGCTTTTGACAGTTCCTTTGTTTTGGTTTCGTAATCGTTATTTTTATTTTAAACGTGTTCCAGATTTCACTAAAAAAATGTTTACGTTTAAATTGTTGCAGGCAATTATTGTGGACTTAGTATTTAATTGTAACATTACACAATTTTAAAATAAATCAGATCAAAATTTCGCCTGTAAATAATCATTTTCCAATCAATTTCAATTGGAACAAACATACCAAGGGCAACAAGTTCACATTTTTATACTAAATAAAAATGTGGCCTCACTCATATCTGTGCGATTTCATAGAAAATTTTCAAAAATTCCATTTCGAGCGACAAGAAAACAACAACAAACGCCTGCCGTCTCTTTTGCTCTAAGATGTCATTCTGTGAACAGGCGATTGTTTTTACCAGCCCGATTCGGACCGATCCGTATATAAAGGCAACAAAATGTGTTCAATTGATGCTTGATTTTCATCCCCAGAGCAACGATCTATTCCCGGTGCGGTGAAAGGAAGCTGTGCGAACAATTACGCGGTGCTTGGTGCGTGTTTCAGTGGATTCAGTACACGTGAGAAAATCTGTGGTTTTCCCCCCTGACTCAGTGGCGGAAAATGGGGCAGGACGATGAGGACATCGCTTTCAGCGAGAAAATTATCAACGAGATTGATGCGGTGTTTGCAAGAGATCCTGATTTGTAAGTATCCCCAGTATTCCTTCTTACGAAAGCATCAGAAGCCTGACCCATCGCGTGCCGGGAATAACTTTCGGGTCGAGCAGCGATCGTGTCTTTTTTTCGCGAAATGATGATTACAGAAAGTGGAACAACATCTCATCACTTGCAACGCTTGATCAACGGCATTGATCTCGTGCGGGAGGTCAAATAAATTAAGCGCAGAATTAAAAGAAAGGAACGCGCGTGTGTGTTCCCAGCTATACACCAGCTTCAGAGGAAACTACAGTTGTAAACCAAGACACGAAGCATTCATGTCGCTTCCACCTGTCCATTTGGAAAGATCTTTGCGTGTTGTGTCCTTCGCAATTCGCGTCATGTTTTCCGCACCGTGCTGGAATTGTCTTGCGTCTTTTATCGCGTGAAGGTGCCGTGGCCTTGAATCCGTCGCCTGTGGGGAACGAAAAACCGCTTTACGATGTCGTGTTCTGCAAAACGATCTGTTTGTGCGTACCATGCAGCATCACTTTCGTAGTTCGTCTGATTGGTAGTAATTCCGCATAATTGGCGGCAGCAATTTATTTTGATTAAGATGGAACGCGGGTTGTGCCCACGTCGTTGGTATTTGGCCAACTAGCTGCCTCTCCTGGAGTTTCCGTAGCACAGCAAACAAAAAATAACTCTCCCTTTCATTTCCGTTTTGTCACCTCGTTTCTTTACAGAGTTGGATTCGAAATCATACCGATGCCGCTAAATCAAAACAAGTCTCCGGTAATACACGTGGAGCATAATCTCGGGCTGCAATCGTGGTGCATTGAGTGTGTGTACACGTACGCGCATCGGTTAATTCTGCAGTATCGCAACGAGTGGCTTGCCTCGAACGCACTTCCGGTCGGCTGCGGGTCTGGTGCATGGAATGTGTCTCAAAAAGGTGGCAAGGGTGGCTGTGGCGATGCAGGGGGATCCGGTTATAATACGGGAAATGGTGGAAACGTACCTATCGTCAAGTACCTGAACTGTGCCATACTGATCAACCCCGATGTGGCCACCTTCTGGAACCTACGCCGGCAGCTCTTTGCCAAGAATCGACTGGACATCTCGAAGGAGTTTCATTTCTCGACCCTTGTACTCAGCAAAAAACCCAAATCGAATGAAGCTTTCGCGTACAGGCGATGGTTGTATCTGTTTCAAAGTGAGTAACGCCCATTTCACCGCGATGTGTGAAAAACGTTTTCCATTAACACCATCATCGTTGCTTCCTTTTGCAGGTTCGGACGCGATCGACTGGTCGTTCGAGATAAGTTTGTGCGAAAAGTGTGCGGACAAGAGCAACACCAACTATCACGCTTGGAGCCACCGGCAGTGGGTGCTGATGAAGGCACCGAACCTGCTGAAGTACGAGGTTTATAAAACGGAAAAATTCATCCGAAAGCACATCCATGACTACAGCTGCTACAACCATCGGCAGTTTGTGCTGTCGAAAATGTTCGAAATGTGCTACTACGACGAGGAGGACGACGGTGTCGAGGATCTGCCCGAGCATGCGTCAAGTCACGGCCGCAAATACAACGCTCTCTGCGAACTGATCGACTCGCTCACGAGTGATGTTGGATCGTCCTTCCCCAACCCACCGGCGGTGGATAATCTGCTACGCTACCTGCTACCTGCCATCACCAAAGACCACGAACTGAACCAGCTGCGTGTGAGAACCTTCTTGTACTGTCTGAATTTGGCCGCATACGATCTGCGGATGTGCGTTGAGCTGACCACCCTGTATAGCCCGTCACAGGCACTAGAAAATCATCGGAAGTTTATGGTTAAATTTCTTATCGACCGACTGAGGCACGGGTCGGGATGGATGCTAAATACGTCCGCCGCTATCTATGCCAATCCCGGCGGTGGTCAACAACCGCTAACGAAGGTGACCCGACTCGACGAAGACGCTAGTGCGTTGTTACAAGCCCTAAAGGCGGAGGAAGTACGGCGAACGGTAGCCGATCCACGGCACGGACAGTGGTGCAAATCGTTCCTGGGGATTGATTCGGAACAGTAAGAGATCAGAGAACGAACAATCAGTACGTGCAATTTGGTCTCGTTTCGGTAATGTTCCTAGTCAGAAGAACCACTACATTAACGTGTTGTTGGGCTGTCCAAAACGGTCGCCCCGTTCGCAATGCTTCTCACGTGCTGCTGGGTCAATGTGATAGCGAAGTTACGTTTTCAAATGAGAGTTTATGATTGTGTTTTTTTAAATCGAAAACACACAAACCAAACAAAATACCCACGTTTTTGCGGTGCGATCTCTGCAGCTTCCCTACCATCTCCCCATCTGTCGAAACACTGCATTTTGCACAAGCTCGATTTCTTAAGTAGTAGTGAATTTTACTTCCTTAACAATGAATAAATCAAATTATTTTATAGAAACAATTAAAGTTTACTGTGATCTGTAGTACACTTATTGATTTGATGAAATAACGAAACCGATTAACCGGTGTTTCGGTGTCGGTGTTTCCTCGTCTAACCATCTCTTAACCGTCATGTTCACATGCGCTCTCTCCCACCAGATGCAACAGAACCCCTTGCGTTTGCTTGTGTGCGTGTGTTGCACAAATGTTATCTGTCAAGCTTGTTGTGACAGAAAGTGCGTGAAAAATAGGAAAATGTTCAATGAAAACATGTACTTTCTAAAATGTGTCCGTCTGCCGGCAACGTGCCTTGGTTGCACCTAGCCGTGGACGAAAACGGAAAAAGGTTTTAGCGACTTCGTTTGGAATGCAATCGGAAAATTGTGGAACAGAACAGTGCGCAGTGATTTGTATACACGCGGGGTTTTTCCGAAACCAGGTTGAAATTTCGTGTGCAGATTGTATAGGAAAAGTGTCGGGGCCAGTAAGTATTCGAAAAGGACCTAGATCCTAACGATGTGATCGGTGGGAAAAGTTTTTCAGATGCGCTGCTCTGTTGCAAAAGGGAGAAAAACGAATTCTCTGCTATTACCATGGTAACCGTGAATGTGTGTTACGATTCATAAGGATGAGACAAACGATGCAGAAAAAGGGGTTGTTTTTTATCTCCTAGCCAGTGCGTAGTAATGGCTCCATTTGCCAATAGTATCGTGTTGTACAAATCTACCACAGCAATTGTTTACGCGCTACATTACCAATACCATCAGCACCGCATTAGGGGTGAGTTCCGTTGGGGTGGGGTAGCCTGTGTCTGTCAAGAAAATCGACCGCTATGAACTAGAAGA
>JXXA01006283.1:0-29615 GCA_000956255.1 Anopheles punctulatus
CCGGAAATCTTATCAAACACTTCGTATCCACAACAAACACACACTTTGTCATTTTTTTTTGTTGGAACTGAGCGACGACATTTGTACTCATACTCGAGCCCGTGCGTGAAGATGCTTAGTTTGAGTGAGTTGAAAGGTATTTCACTGATAAGAATACCACCTCAATCGATAACGTACGTTGCTCAGTATGTGACTGATTGCTCGGGACCGGCAAGAGTGGCTAAGACTTTGTGCCTTGTGTTCGACCTTGTCTTTAAACATTTGATAACATATTTATTTTCTGACAAAAACCTATAGCAATTTGTCGAATCCAACCATCACCTTTGAATGTCCAGATATTTATAGTAAACATTTCTGAGTTTCAATTTGGCGTGAATCTGTCTACAAACAAATTTAATTTCAAATTCAATTTACATTCCAATGGACACCCTCATCGTGCGGGCGAAGTGTATGCATCGGCACAAATCTGTCTCCACGCGCATTGCAACTACACTCAGTGCTTTATTCACTGGACTAATGTCTTCCCATCGCAGGGCGTTTCCGTTTCGATTACGACAGCTTTGTCCCGATATCTAGCCAGACGTGTGTAAAGAAGTTCGGTTGATCATTCAGTTCGCTTTGCAGCTGCTTCCGCTTAAAGAGCAAGAAATGCGCGCACTCGCGTTCCGGTTGAAGGACACATCACACACGGCGCAACGAGTGAGCAGATGCTAGCAGCGTGAGCTTAGAGGAGGGTTTGCATTATGAAGGGTCGAAGGGATACGTTTGAATTGGAATTGTTAGCCATTTCTTTTGTGCAGGTAAGTGTACCAGTTGTTGGTTGCTTGTTGCAGCAATTCCACATGCAATCGGTTTAGATTAGATAAAAACTATTGCCGTTTCTATTCAGCTATCTTCTGGGCTTAGAAATAAGATGAAATTTGAAACATAATTTGAAGCAAAGAGATCATCAGAATGTTGACTCCATTTTTAACTTTTTTTCATAAAGACTGTGCACCTAATTTTAGCAATTTAAATAATTTGGAAAAGGATGGTCTAATACAAATAAAAAGAGTTTAAATGTATGATATTAATTTTCAGAATAAAACTACGAAAAATAACAAAACATAAAATAACAGAAAATAAAATAAACCAAATCCAATATTTAAAATCTCAATAGAAAATAAAATAAACCAATAAATATTTTTGACATTCCTTCAATCGTGCCATAAAATACTTCAATAACATTCTGATAAGGATTGTTTCCTATTTATTTTGATGATGTGAAGGAAACAATTCACATACAAAATTCAGAATTTCAGCGTTTTTTTTTAATTAAAAAAACCTTGTTCAAATGGTACATTTATCTATTCAAGTAACAAATGCAACTGATGTGTGTAAAATATCACGAATAAAATATAGAAATAATATATCTAGAAATAATACTTCATGGAGTAGCTGCTGTTAATATACAACTTAAACCTTCCTCGAAATGAAAAACGCTAATAAAAAAACGTTAAAACAAAAACTCACCCTAAAAGTTGATCCCCCCAAAGTCCGTTGACCGAAAACATCGAACGGAATTCTTCCGCTTCTTCTCGACGCCTCACCAGCTGACAGACGTTGTATCGCGTTGTTGTTTAGGTTTCCGTTTCTTCGCCTCCGAGAGAAGTGGAGAATCGATATCCTTTTGCTTCCTCGTCAACCTCCACACACACACACGTTTGTACACTTTCTTTGGTACGTTTTATCACTTAGGCACAACACGCACTCGTACGCGCTCACTTTGGAGCAGCGAGCCTAGAGTAGGCCCAAGGACGAACCGACCAGCTGCTGTGGCAGGTGCCGCTCCTGATCACTGACACACACAAACACGAGCGTACGAAAAGGACGAGCTGGTTTTCTCGGCTCCTGCTGTGCTCGACTTTTCTCAACAATCGCACACGCGTCGCCACACACCACACAGCCACACAAAACACGGGAAACTTTATGGTGCCGGTTTCTTTACACCAGATGGACAAACTTTCGATCGATCGAGTACACAAAACGTTTGGATTTTGGTTGTTGTTTTTTTCTTCGTGCGAAGCTGTGAAAAGAAACATGGATCAGGGAAACTTAGCTGATTACTTTAAATTGAAATTGGGAGGCAAAAAAACGTCTTCCCCCTTACAGATGTTCGCCATCACCCGTGGCAGCTTTCGCGGATTGGCCTACTTTTCGGCCGAGCACCTTACACAAGATTTGTTTACTTCGTCCAGCAGGCTGTGGTGACTTTTGCGCCCGCCCCACTGGCCGGTGAAGCAATTCGTGCTATATTCCACGTCAACACCGAAAGCCACCGCAACGTTTTGCAGCATTTTCTTCTTCGCTCGCTTACGAGCTCCTCTTTCCCATCATGACTTCATCAGCGGTGTCAGCTGCCTTCGGGCTGAAACTTCGTCTAGCCAGTAGCGTTCGGTGGGAGGATTGTTTTGATTGCGTTTCGACTGTTGCTGGCGTGGGAAGAACCAGTCTGGCCAAAACTTGCCACACTCGGCACGATGACGGACGGCAAAAGGAATTAATTATTGCCCAACGTGACTACCGAAACCGACACATTTTCCAGCATGCGAGTTGACACCGGGCATGGGGCGTGGGGATTGTAAAATGCTAATAACACTAAATGAAGCGCGAAAGGCAATAAAAAAAATAAACATCTTGATGTGTCTCGTGGTCGCAATCCACACGCAATGTGCACGATCTGTGTAACTTGCGAGGGAAACGGGCACGCTAGCCAGTGTCGTTTCAATTAAGATTAATCAATTCATCAGCATGCACACAAGACTGTGACCAGAACGGAGAACCTTCGCAACGTTCTTTTTCCGATACTCCGCTCGGGACGCGCGTTCCCGCCAAGGACATCGTCATACTGGGGGCGCGTCAAGGATTTGTGTTGCCTTTGCGCGTGTGTTAGTGTGCACCAGTTTTCCCTCGTATCGCGCCCTCCATAAAACCCCTCCCTCACTCCCCTCAACCGTTTTCCTGCTCAATTTTCCGCTCAGCAATTTCCACGCTTCGTGAAGCTGGGATCTCTCGCTACGATGGGGGATTTAGCTAAGAAGAGAAAGAGTTTCGCATGTGTGCGTCTGTACACCACCGGTTGCATGGCCATGGCCAGGCCTTCTTTCATTCAAGCACGGATGTACCAGCGCATCGACGGAACGTAAACGTCGTTTTTACTATCGACAACAGCACCAACCTCTGTGGCTCACTTTTAACGACCTTTTGCATGTTTCTTGCTCCGTGCACGACGCTCGTTCGGTGTTTTGTCGCATTTCTTATGCATAAGACGTATGCATTTATGCTGTTTTATAGACACTTCCACCGTCACTAGGAAACGCACTGAAACTTACACGCGATGCTCGCGGGGAGACACCACAATCACACGCGGCGGCAACGGTTCGCCAAGGCTAGGCGCGAGTGAGTCATTTTAAACCGTTTAACTATTTTATGCGGATTTTAATACTATATATTTTGATTCACTAAAGACATTCCAATGCTCCAATGATGAATAGACAAAACGTGCACTCACTTCTTACCAACTGGCTATGGAATCATTTTTCCCCGTTTCCCCGCGAAGTTTTCGTGGGTATAGTACGACACCGGCAGCACCACACGCACACGTCCGCGTGCTTTGAGATTTTTTCGGAATTAAATAAAAAACAATAATAAAAATAATATCCTCATCATCGTCATGATCATCATCAGATTACCCAGCCGCCATTGTGAAAAGAGCGAGGCAGTGGAAATTGAGAGTATTTTACCGCAAGAACGAGATGCAAGAAACGGTGCTTGTAGGTATTGTGTGAAAACGAGATGCAAGAAGAGAAAACTCGAAGCGGCGGGAGAGACTTTTGACCATCGCACTACGGGCATATTAGTCTGATAATGGACATATTTCAGATATGTTTAAAAAATGATGACTGTGGAAACGATTGATTTCCGTTCAGTTGAAAGATCTTAAATTGATTTTGCCTTAATAATCAGTTTGAAAATTAAGGTAATGTGTAGTTCGTTTTGAAAGAAGAGGTATTTCGGAAACTACGAGAATTTTGGAGATTAGATGAGAAAAGTAAGAGGATTCATAGCAATGTCTTAAAAATTGGGTGGGACCCTGAGGTAATATCAGACAGACGAATTATCATTTTCGATGCAGTTTCTTCTATATGCTTTTCAACCATTTTTTCATTAAAAAAGAGTTTTTAAGAGATGTTATTTTCCTCCAAATCAACCTATCCTGTAATCAACTAACCTTGGTCCGTATGTTGATCTGTGACGTTTGCTGTCAGTGACAGAAATAGAAAAAGCGTCCCCATATCTCTGTGTGTCTGTAAGAAAATGCTTTTTTTACATAAGAAATTTCGTTAAATTACGTGCACTTGTGTTTTAATTCTTGCACAAACCCTGTCAGAATGCTTTTCTTACATTATACTCACTGTATTCCAATCTTTTAACAGTGTAACGCAACACGCACAACCCGACGCCGAACTCGGGAAAAGCAAGATGGCGCTCCCTGCCAACTATAAACACAACATCCCGGGCCCATCGATGCCACCGCAGCGTATGCGCCCGTCCGGTTCGTCCGCCGACCGGAAGGACAATTCGAGCCCTTTCATGCACAATCCGCACGGCAATCCGGCGTTCAATCCGCAGAAGATGGGCAAGGCATCCGCTGCCTCGGAATCGAAGATGATAAAGCCACCGAAGCCACCGGAGAAACCTCTGATGCCGTACATGCGCTATTCGCGCAAGGTGTGGGACTCTATCAAGGCGTCCAATTCCGATCTAAAGCTGTGGGAGGTGGGCAAAATCATCGGCCAGCAGTGGCGCCTGCTACCAGACTCGGAGAAGGAAGAGTACATTGCCGAGTACGAACTGGAGAAAGCGGAGCACGAGAAGAACATGAAAGCGTACCACAACTCCCCGGCCTATCTGGCGTATCTGACTGCGCGCAGTAAGGTGAAGCCGGGTGACGGTGACGGGCATGAGACATCGTCCCGGTCGAGCTCGAAGGGTCAGCAGGCGGATCGTAGGATCGATATCCAACCGGCAGAGGATGAGGACGACCCGGACGATGGGTACTCGTTCAAGCACGTTGCATATGCACGCTTTTCACGCAACCATCGACTGATCAATGAAATCTTTTCCGATGCGGTCGTGCCGGACGTGCGGTCGGTTGTAACCACGCAGCGTATGCACGTGCTCAAGCGCCAGGTGCAGTCGCTCACGATGCATCAAATGAAGCTGCAGCACGAGCTGCAACTGATCGAAGAAAAGTTCGATACGCGCAAGCGAAAGTTTGTCGAATCGAGCGAAACGTTCCAGGACGAGCTGAAAAAACACTGCAAACCCGCGGTCGACGAGGAAACGTTCCAGAAAATGGTCGACAGACAGTACGAGATGATGAAGCGCGACCGTTTGCGTGCGCTCGAGGAAGCCCAGAAGCCCCCGGCTCCGGCACCTGTGCCACCAACGCAAACGGGCCAACCAGCAGGGCCTCCGAAACCGGAGACGGAACAAACGCCGGAACAAGCTGCAAATAGCGAAGCATCCCAGCCGGACGGTGCAACAGCCGGAACATCCGAAACAGACGACGGACCTTCTGCAGTAGCTGCACAAAGCGATCGCTCACCTCCTGCGGCCGCAGCATCGGATGAATCGCAAGGATCGCAGGACGCTCAGCAGCAGCCGCCAGTTGAGAAGATGGACACCTCGGAAGATCCTAAGCCGGATGCTAAAGACGACAAAGCAACGAAAGCTTCACCGGATGGGGCTAAGGATGTGGCTGCCCCGTCCCACACACCTCCAGCTCCGGTTCCGGATCAGCAGGTGCCGGTTTCGGCGCATTCTCAAACCCACGGCGTTCCACCGATGGCACCTGCTGTCGTTTCCACTCCGCCCACAGCGGAACCTAAACCGGAAATTCCACCCACTTCGACCGTACACCACACCGGTGCAATTCAGCCGCCGCAACCCGGTCCTCATCATCCCGTCGCTCCGCATGGTGCACCGTATCCTCCGCACAGCGCACCAGTAACATCTGGCGCTCCCGTTCCGCCACATCAAGCACCGGTCGTCCCTACTCCACCACCACCACAATCCGCTCCTACACACGCACCGGAAGCGCAAGTACCACCACCCAACGTTACCGTGCCGCACCATCAGCCGTCTCATCCACCACCTCATCACATGCCACCCCATATGCAACCGCACCCGGGTATGCCCGGCCACGGTCCATCGTTCCCGGGCTATCCGCACGCCGGTTCACCTCGCGCTCCGTACTATCTCTCGTCGTATGGTGGCCACCCGCAACCGTACGGCCAGTACGGACACTATCCGTACCATCAGCAGTACGCACCACCACCACCACCCCCCGGTAGCTACCCGGTACGTCCTCCACCCGGCGGTCCTCCCGGTCCGATGGGTCACTATGGTGAGGTGCATGCTCAGCATCCGGACGCACACCATGGGTACGGACCTCCACCACCGTCGGCTGCTGCCGGTGGAATGCCACCCGGCACATCCGGCGGTGCTCCATTACCTCCGGCGGCACCAACGATGGTGACGGCAACGGCAACAGTTACACCACCCACCGCGGCTCCCATCGGACCGGAACCGGGTGAGATTGAACCGGATAAGGTAGCACCACCATCGGCACCGGCGGCACCGGTTGCAGCGTCTACGCCGGCGTCGAAGAAGCGCAAGAAGGGTGGCGCGGCAGCAGCCAAGCATGACGATACCGATAAAAAGGACGATTAGCTGCATTTCATCCGTATTTTATTCATCCTATCGATTGTATTTTAACTGGTAGTGTTTTCAATAAACTACGCTAGCTCTAGCAATTCGGCAGGATGGTGTGGGTTTGCGTTAGACGAAAAAAAACAGCAAAGAAATCATATACCATCCTCTCTGACTTGACTTTTGCAATGAGCTGCAACACTTTTTCGGATTCAATACCTTCCATGAGAACGCACTCGTAACTCGTCAGTTTGAATCTAACGCACATGAAGTGAAAACTCCCGGAGCATTTATTACAAATTAAGCATTAAAAAGATCCATACATATAATTCATCTTCAGAATTTGATATTTATTCCAAAGTATTTACTCTTACATTGCGATCCATCATTAGTCGAATATAGAATAGCGCATCGAGCAAATTTAGGATTAAAATGAAAAAAAAAATCCTTATCCCCCGCTTCCTATTTCGTTACTAAACGCTTAAGCTTATGGAATATTGGCCAGATAGTCCTGCACGTCCGATGGGTCCAGCCGGCGGAAACCGTTCGCATCGCAAATGCCCACTTCAATGTTGTCCGCATTCATCTGTCCCTCGAAGCCCTCCTTCAGCGTAAGAATCGCCGTGTGTACCGCATCATCCAGCTCGAGATCCTCGCTGTACCGCTTCTCCAGGAAGGTTTTGCCATTGTTCGCGTTCTTTCCCATGGCAGTCGCTTTCCACGCAAAGTACGCTCCGGACGGATCGCACTGGAACAGATACGGACGCCCGTCGTCCCAGCCGCAAATCAACAGCGACACACCGAACGGCCGCACGCCACCCGACTGCGTGTACTCCTGCATCACGGTGGCCACCTTCTGTACCAGCTGCGAGGTCGGGATCGGTTCGCGGTACGTGAGGTAGTAGTTCTGCGCCAACTTCCGGGCCTGCTTCACCAGCAGCCGATAGTCGGGCCCCATTCCGGAGTAAATCATGCCAATGTGGTTCGTCACCATCTCGACCTTGTGCACGCTGTGCTCGTCGTACAGGATCGACTTCTGCTTGTTTTCCGTGGCAATTACGACTCCATTAACGGCCTTAATGCCTACGGATGGTGCTCCAGCCGCTACCCGCTACCGCCGCTAGGGCATACTCGATCTGCACCAACTTTCCCGAGGGACTGTGGACGGAAGGTTTCCGGCATTTTGTTTAGTGGAACGATAGGTTTTAATGTGAATAACACTGAGGATTTTACTCACCTGAAGGTGGTCAGCGAAAAACTGTACCGCTCCGAAGCCATCACGAGTCAAACAATGCAGATGACGAACGAAAATCTAGAAACAAATGCACCACAAATATACAGTTTATGTGTGGAAGCAACCACCGAAAACAGCTTTCTCACCGGCGATGACAACTGTCAAAACTCACTGTGGTTATGTTGCAATCAATTTTAAATCATCATCAATTTTTTTATTTATTTGTTCATCCTTGAATTTTCGTAATAATCATGGTTTTTGATAAAAAATATTAAGAAATTGAATTCATAAATGCAAAAATATACTTAGTATATATTTATACTGCACCACCGAACTGATCTAGATCCTTCGTCCTTAATTTAGTTATCTTGGTCCCAAGATCCATCAATTCCGGGCAATTGACGGTCTGCCTTGTTTATAATGTGCGTCGTAAAGTTTTCTCGTGTTCTTTTCGGAAAAATTACAGCACCGCCTTGAAATAAAACAGTTTCATGAATATTCTTGTATAATTCCTTGGCAAAAATGTTAGGCAAAACATTCCTACTCATGCTACGACCATCCACCAGATCGTTTGGCAGCATTGCAATCGGTAAGATAGACAGACATGTGTGTTATGTTCCGGACAAAGATATTGTTGTAAATAATAGACTTATTGTTGGTAGTAAACTTAATGCATCCCTTCTTTAGTTCGTGTGACGATATCATTGGCTTTATACCGTACAAACTATAGTTGTTACTATAGTTATCTACAACTATAGTCACACAGTTATCAGTCGCTGACCATACACCGTTCTCATGTTGCTTGATCCTTGCAGCACCCAGTGAAAGGCTTTAATATCGGTAAACTAGCGGAGAAAATGGATAAGGTGAATCTTGTTTGCAAATTTCAACACAAACTATCAATTATGTGCGTGCGCTATGTTCGTTTCCATTAATCCATGATCAATGCGGTCCATCTTCATAATAGAGAACATAGACATTGTTTTCTATTATGGTATCAAAACAGTAAATTGTAATTCTTGTTACATAAACGGCTGTCTTGTTATTTTTGTTTTTGCCCGAAAATACACCAAATTTATGGAGGATTTTCCAGCAAAAAAAGTTTTGTTTACATTTTGTTCTCGAACAATCTTGCTCCAGTCGATATTTTTCAGAACCTTGTGTTAAACTATTTCCACACCCCGAAAGTACCGAACGATCACTTGTAAACGTGTCACTATTTGTAAACAACTTTTTCGTTGATAGAACAAAAACATAATCAGTTCCTTTCAAATTTTGGTTTGTCGGTACTTTTGGAAATAGTGGAAAGTCTTTCGGATAGACCATTGCCGCCTACTTGAATGAAAAATATTAAAAAAAAATTTTATTGTTGGATCGCTGCGCATAGAAAAAGAAAAAAACAGGCTTACGCATATGACGCAGCTTTTGGCGCGGTTATTGCAGCTGGCGCGCGATCACTTTGACAAACGCCCAGAGGGGTGGACAATTTTCGCGCCCAAAACGTTAAGAGTTTTCATTCAACATTCGTGTTTTCATGTGCATGCGTGTCGATACGTTCTCTGTCCTCAGTTCCGCGAGTGAAAATGCAAGTTTAAATCCCTGACTCAACGCCTACTTTCGGTGTTAGCGAAAAACTAGAACCTTGTTTGCAAAATTTGACCCTCGTTGCTCCCAGCATTTCATTGATACATTCTCGTTGCTTGTGCAGTTTTATACTTGTAAGAACTCATTCTGGTCTCGTGTTCTCCGACTTGAAAAGGCCTGACAGATCGTGTTGTTTTTCATAATTCCTTGTCTAGGACGAAACATTCACAACATGCCACCGATAGCAAGTGAAAAACTGGGATCGAACGGAAAGAAGCCATTTACGGTGTTTGTGGAAGGAAATATCGGAAGTGGCAAGACGACGTTCTTGAACCATTTCCAGAAATTTGACGATATCTGTCTGCTGACGGAGCCGGTGGAAAAGTGGCGCAACTGTGGCGGCGTTAATCTGTTGGATTTGATGTACAAAGAGGCTCATCGTTGGGCGATGCCATTCCAAACGTACGTAACACTGACGATGCTCGATATGCACACCTGCCAGACGGATAAATCGGTCAAGCTGATGGAACGTTCGCTGTTCAGTGCAAGGTAGACAAATTTAATTTAATATACGTTTTAGACATATTTTATCAAGGGGTTTCGAAGCATTAACAACCCTCATGTTATATACCGGGCACAGGAACTGTTTCGTGGAGAGTATGCTGGCTTCCGGTTCGTTGCACCAGGGAATGTACAACGTACTGCAGGAGTGGTATGACTTTATATGCTGCAACATTCATATACAGGCGGACTTGATCGGTATGTTCGCAGAGGGCGTTGAAGATCATATTTGATAGAAATTGTGTGACGTGTTCGTGTCTTATCTTGACAGTTTATCTTCAAACGAGCCCTGAAGTAGTGTATGAACGAATGAAGCAGCGTGCCCGCTCGGAAGAGAGCTGCGTTCCGCTTGAGTACCTCAAAGAACTCCATGAACTGCACGAAAACTGGCTCATCCATGGCACTTCCCATCGTCCCGCTCCGGTAAGCAGATGCCACAGCTGACATGCTCTTGAAGCGATAGTTTTGAATTTAATACCCTCTCGTCCGTTCCCAGGTGCTGGTGTTGAACGCCGATCTCGACCTGAACACGATCGGAACGGAGTACGAACGGTCGGAAACGAGCATACTTAAGCCGATTCTCATAGAAAACACCAACCATCATGCGATTCTCACATCCCCGGCGAAACGCGCCAAGACGGACTTCTAAAATCCCTCGGCTTACATCGCTCCGTACGGAGGTACAGCGGTATTTTCCGTTTTCCTTCTTTTACCATTACTTTAATCAGAGTTAATACCGAGACGGAGCTGGAGCTACCAAACCCGCATGTCTTGTAAATGGCGAACAGAGCGCCGCCGGAGTGGTATACAGCCGAACAAAGCGCTACAGCCGAAGTTGAACGACCCCGTTGGCTCACCTGCGCACCGTCTCCCTTAGGACGTAGAATTTTGATTAGTGCATTACAATGTATGTGGTTTTACAACATTATATTTAGCTTAAGGAACCATATGATAATATTGCGGAATAAATTTTTGTGTCTGAAAATTGTAACCTTTGCGGAAGAGTTGTGATGTGCAGAAGAGTATTACGTAGTGTTAAATTAAGCAATCACTTGTCGTGGGTTGAGTGAGGTGTAGAAAAATGTTGTAACGGTAATGGTAAACTTCTTCACAGTTTGTTATTTAATTTCAAGTATTATTTTGATTTTCCTTCATTTATAGTAGAGGCGGGATATTATTATGGTATACATTATTTCACGAAATGTTAATAGTTGTAAAAGTTTTTTTGAATTGCAACAAAAATTGTAATATTCTGCAGCAATGGCAACTAAATTGCAAAATAACGAATAACATAAATAACCATAACTGTACCATTTCACAGTGAATCTAAAAAGGCGTTATCATTTTGCGATGTTGCTTACTAGAAAACTTTTAAGTTAACGATACTTCTAAATCTTATAATATGAAAACAAAACGTTTAGTTTGATAATTAAAAAAAACTCCAAAAAATTGTGAAAACTTTAAACAATGAAAAATTCGTCAGTTCGGGTATTTCCCAAAGTGTGGCGCTGTTAGCGTGCTGTCAAACGCCATTTCCAAACAACGTTCCGCTTGCTTTTGTTTGGATGTTTGGGATTAGCAAAAAAATAACAAAACTTTGGCCCCCATTAACAGCAGCAGCAGGAGAAGAATCTTCACCACCCTCCCCGGAAAGCGAATCTGGAACTATCTGTGAATCTACTGTGCGATAGTGTGTAATTTATGTGTAATAAGGCGTAAACGGCAGCTTTTCGGTTGTTATTTGTGTAAAAAACTTGGTAGTGCGAGTGTTTTTTTGTGTAGGAAGAGACAATCCCGGGTGTAAACGACGGTAAGAATTATCGATTTTTTCGATACCCATATGCCCACGGTCAGGTAGCGAGAGATCTTCTATCGGTGTGTGTTTTTTCTTCGTTTTTCTTCCCGGGGGTTAGATTTGTTCAGTAATTTAAGCAAATGACCAACATCGAGCAGCACCATGACGTGGTTAAGGAAAGCTTCTTTCTATTCATCCGAAAACATATACCGAAAGCCGATTTGAGCATCGTGGATGACATCGTCCTGTCGTACGTAATATCCATCCTCGAGGAAGCGTCCCAGGATCCATGCTTTGATGTGGAAGGTAAGAGCAGGAGGAGGAGGATTACTCTTAAAAACCGAAGCTTGAATAGTAGTTAATTATGTAATTTTCGTGTTTTGTGACAAATTAAAGGCTTCATTGAGATGATGTCGGCGTACTTTAACGACTTTGCTAATATCGAACCGGAAACAGTTTGCGCTTGGATATTTGAGCTGGAGAATCAAATCTCCAACAAGGATTCAATCGCTAAGACGGGCTCGAACAACTTATCGCTGAAGTAAGTAGCAGTTTAGATTTCAAAAACAGATTACATATTAATATGTTTCCCTATGTTTTTGTTCTCAGTTCTCTGTCCTTGGTTGATATGATACCGGAGGAGCAGCTTCGCGGTCGTCACTCGTCGGAAAGTGACCGAGAGGCGATGGGACATGATACGCATAAACGTACCCATCGCCTTTCAGACAGTGATGGAGGTTCAAACGAGGGCTGCAACTACGATATGTTTGCCGAGCAGTGCGATATACTGCAGGAAATGTTCCCGGATAGTTCATTCATAGAGGTATTTTGCATTAAGCTGTTAGAAGAAAAAAACTAGTGCCTCATCATTGTTTTCATATACATCTGCCCATAGGTAAAACACTGCATTCTGATTGCAAACGGTGATGTCGATCGTGCGACACAGATACTGCTGCACCGACAAGAGGCCGGTCAAAGCTTGAAGGGCCCATCGTACAATATGATTCAGGCGAACAAACCACACCAGCAGGTGGACGAACACGAGCTTAAAAATCGCATCATCTCCAAGTACGTCTCCAACAGCGGGCGTTTGTTGCGCGAATAATACTAATGCGTGTACTTATTCCTCTTCCCGCCAGGTATTCGTACGTTGACAAGGAAGACAACCGCGAGTACAAACCGGTCGCACCGAAGGTCGAGCCGAAGAAGCTGATCCGGTATCGGGACAACAAGATCGTCTCGTTCAAGGGTGAACGGTATACGGAGGTGTCGCGTCGCGGCGGCGAGGAAGAGACTGAACTCAAAAAACCGAAGAAACCTATCTGTCCGTAACTAATGATACTCATTGCCGCTCTCACTAGCTCATAGCGAAACGTTACGAGCTTCCTTGAAGCTTTAGTCGAATGTGAACGTAAACGAATAGCGACCGCCAACCGTAATCCGCACCGGATATTCTCTAACGCATGTCGCGGCGGCAAACGAACCCTTCCCCACTCTGCCCAACATCCTCGTGTAACCGACGGCCGTCTTCCGTCACTCTCCAAACTCCCAGTAATCTCTTTTCTCGAAGTAAAAACACATAAACATACACCCAGTTGATGAGCCAGATCTGATGCCAGCTCATGGTGGAACTGTGTGGCTGTAGTAGAAGTAGTAGTTGTTGTTGTACTAGCAGTTAGTTACGCGGTCCGGGTAATTCGGTAATTTTTAGTTACCTTTCTGTACCCCACTCCACTCCTCGTACCATCCTCCAACCCCGTAAAGTATTTTATAATTGTACAAAAACGATAGACACGATCCAGTTACCTGCGCTCATCTTTTAAACCGCGCGGAAGACGGTGGATGCTGGATGTAGGGATTCATCCCGTACTTAATTTATATTGGAAGCCGAGTGACCCACAGCTCGCCCGTGTGTGGTGGTCACACCACGTATCATGGCATGTGTTTGTGTGTATGTGTAACTGTGTAGCTGTCTTTCGGTTTCGAGGCAGATTTAAAGTGACCAATATTTTAATGGGTTTAATTGTATGCTTAGGTTCCTTTCTGCTCCCGGTGGAAAACGACAGCCGTTTTCTTCTGGGCGTTCCTTTCCTTCTTTTTGTATTATTACGTAGGCGATCGTCAATAAGTGTATAATAATGATAATAATACTATTATTAATAACATTAATAAATATGACAAACAACATCATCCTGAAAAATGGCGCTTTCTCGTACAATAAGCAAAACACATTTCATCCCGATCAAAATGGGGAGCAAAGCATGCACAGGTAAATTACAACCTAAGTCGAGAAGTTCCATCTCTTAATGGATAAATTAAATATAATTTATTTTAATTTCTCTGGATATCCGTTCACTTTTCTATGTGCGCATCGATAATTGGGAAATTCATTAACTGCATAGCCCTGCGGTGCTAATACGCGTATGCATTTGAAGCATATGTCCTGGTCCTACAGCGATGAATAAGTAAGAGGCAACCCCAATTTCGTAAACTTCAAAAACTGAATTGGTGATCGAATTGCAATTGCATTCTTTTTCAAAGGACAACCGGAACGTCCTCTCTCTTACCTTGACTATGCCATTGCAGCAACTGCAGCACCGGATTGAAGGACACGCTTTCTAGTCCGTAACGTGGTGTCCGATGCACGCATCCAGTGCGCGCACCAGATGCCGTGATCAGTGCAAAAATGATCATAGCCCGTTGCGGAAATCCAATGCCAACTGGGAAGAGTGCTCGTTGGCAAAGCCAGTCGTCCATCTCGACTGGATGGTGGATTTTAATATTTTGTGCCATTGTTGTACCGGTGATAAGTGATACTCGTGGTGTATTTAGCAGTGATGATAGTGTATTTAAGATTGACCTTGAAGATGGTGTGCTGCAAACGGTGAGGATATTAATTTGTAATGTTTCAAAGTGATGGTGCACATTTGTAGAAAGCAGTGAAGCAAAAATTGCAGAAAAACCGATCAAAATAGTTCATTTTAAAGTAAGTAAATATCACGAGCATATTTCGATGGCTCGAAGGAACATTAATGGAGATAACTCAGATAAAAGGATACAAGTGTTCGGTCAATTATTAGCTGCACTGGTTTTCTGCAATGTGGCTTTGGCTTACTGTAAAATTAGAACGCATATATTGTTTGCAATGTTTTCTAATTTCATTTTGAAGTCTGAGCTTCTTTACAAGTACGGATATCCCATGGAGCATCACGATGTTATCACCGCAGACGGATACGTGCTGACGTTGACAAGAATACCACTGATGCTGCAGCAATCCAACGGTTCGGTTCCGGTCCTGCTAGTGCCCGGCTTGTTGGGAAGTTCGGCTGCTTTCTTGCTGGCTGGGCCAAACAATGGGCTCGCATACGTTCTGGCTGATCAGGGTTACGATGTGTGGCTGGCCGATCCGCGCGGTAATCGCTACTCCATGGGTCACACACGGCTATCTTCGAAGTCGCAAGCGTACTGGGATTTCTCCTTGCACGAGATGGGCTACTACGATCTACCCGCTATGATCGATCATATTCTCCTGGCAACAGGTGCAAGGCGTCTCATCTTCGTTGGCTATTCCCAAGGTGCGACCGTGTTCTTCATTATGGCTGCGAGCAGACCGGAGTACAACGAGAAGATCGCTCGCATGTACGCGCTGGGCCCGGCAGTCTATGTGAATCGCAGCCGTAGTCCCATTGTTCAGTGGCTAAGTAAAAATATTTCTATTATGAAGAAGATCTTGGACGCGTTGGGCATTTGGCAGGTGCTACCACACAGTAGAGAAGCGTACGAACTATACGATGTACTGTGTCCGTTGCGAGTAGAGCGGAATGTGTGCACACTATTAATGGAACAGCTCTTGGGACCCAATTCTAAGGGAACGGATCGGGTAAGTAGCACTTCCAAGAAGTCTACAGTTTAACTCCAATGTTTAACGAATGCTTACCTTCACATCCACACAGCTAGCAAAGCACATCATCACTGGTCATACACCGTCCGGTACTTCGAGCAAGCTGCTTCAACATTTGTTTCAATTGGTTGGTAGTGACCGCTTTCAACAGTATGCCTACGAGAAGGAGGAGCAGAATCAAGCACACTATGGAGCGAAGCAGCCACCAGCATACAATCTGTCCTTAGCAACGGCACCGGTTGTAGTGTTTTACAGCATTAACGACTGGTTGGTTCATCCGACTAACATTGCTCGGCTAGCGGCTGAATTGCCTAACGTCGTTTCGGTGACTCTGGTTGAGGATCCCAAATTTTCTCATGCTGACTTTGTGTTGGCCAAACGTGTGCGCGAACTGTTGTACGATAAGCTATTGGATGATCTCGATCATTTGAGATTGGTTTGGTGATTGAAAACATAGTTATCTGATTTGTTCGACCGGTTACTGACTTGAAATATTACCTAACAAAGAATAGACGCATCCTTGGTAACTGCCAAAATGTTTGACCAGAACAAGCAACACGTTTTATCAATATAATAGTTCACAAATAAAACTCTAGTAAAAATAAAAATCGAGTACCTACAGACGCGCAAAACGGATAGATTTTCTAATGCGTATACTTACATTTTAAGAAACTTTAAAAGGATATGTTTTTAAGTGCAGCTGTTCATCATTAGCTACTAAAAAGTGGTCAAACGACTCTTCAATCTTAACACCACGCGTGTAAGTATTCCTAGGTCATCGTCAAAATGAAACGCAGCTAGCCACGAACAATTCTGTTGCATGCAATAATACCGTGCAGAGAATTTGCATTTGATGCTACTTCTATATTTGTTTCATTTTAGTGGAGTACGGGTCGTTACGTCGTTTTCTTTCCCGTATTTCATCATCCTCCCCAAGAAAATCCCGTTCAACCCTTCAACTACTCTCAAATACTACGCGTGATGTGGTGCGGGGTGCAGATAAGGATAACCATATCCGAGCTTCACACTTATTCCAGCTCCTCATCGCTTTCGATGATCTGCTTGAAGGAGAACGCGTGGAAACCGTAGCCCAAACCTTCGTAGAATTTGCTCATGAACTCGACCCTGCGGTACGGAGTGAGAGGGAGAGAGAGAGAGAGAGAGAGAGAGAGAGAGAGAGGAAAGCGTGTTAAAAGTTTTAGTACCATACTGGCCGCAAACGGTAACTTACCAGTGCAGACGGAGTGTGTGCAGGAAGGCGGACAATCCCTCCATCATGACGAGGATGGCGAGCGTGAACAGCGACCAGACACCGAACATGATGTACAGCATGATGGCGCCCTTGTAGGAAGTTTGCTTAAGCCCCATCGAGAGCACCATGTTCCAGAGCACCTCAGAGAGTTCTAAAAGCGGAGTACATTTTATTACCACAAAGTTGGCTTCGTCAAGGATTGTTCTACTTACGAGCATGGGCAAGGGAAAGTGCCCACAGACGCAGATAGGACGCAGTATGCGAGACGGTACTGAGCACGTACTCGATCGTGTGGATCGCCTGGTGGATGAAGATTTCCGCCATCGGCTCATCGTCGTGAGAATCGTGTGGCTTCGAGCTGGATGTGTGGTTAGAGTCACCCGCCTGATGAACGTCACCGTTGTTGGGAATCGGTGTCTGAGAACGGTACGACAAACGGTTAGATCAAACTGATTGAAGCTCACGCTCCACACTCGCTACTTACCGGCGAGGCATTCTTGCGCTTGAACATCAAATACAACGGTTTGCCGAGCAGCATCCACGGAATGCACAGCAGCGAAATGAAAACGAACGTACGCTGCACCTCATTCTGACCGGTGAACATGAACTCATCGCACCCGTGGAACGGTTCCGAGTTCTTAAACAGCATCATGTTGATGAACATGATCAGCACGGACGGTGCGCAGCCGGGCGTACGGGGCTGGTAGTCCGTTTTGGCCGTGTACGCAATCCACTTCATGAACATCATGAACACCATGTACGCGAACAGCAGCACCAGGAAGATGATCTGCGGCAAAAACTCCAGCACGATACTGATGCGCTTCCGGAAGAAGTTGTGATTCACCACGCTCATGCAGACACCGAAGATCATGTGCACGACGCCGAAGATGATCGACAGCTTCATCTTGTACGAGTTCAGGAAGATAATCTTGTTCGATGCCAGCTGCCAGACCGGATCCAACCCGATCGGGTAGACGACCGTGTCGTAGTCGGTCGAGCCCGGATTGAGCGTTAGATCCTTGTTCGTCATGACCGTGGACGTGTTGTAGCTGACGCTCCACGACGATCCGAAGATGTTCATCGACTTCGAGAAGATGTCGTTGTACACGAACCCGGTGTACATGGAGAAGAGCCCCATCAGCAGAATGATGTACCGACCGCCGAAGAAGATGTTCCAGATTTCGTTCGTCGACTTCTTTGCGCCGAGCTTCTTCTCGCCCGTCACCATCCACAGCCCGAACAGGGCCATTATCATGCCGTGTCCCAGATCGCCGAACATGATGCCGAACAGGAACGGGAACGTGATGATCGTGTACAGGGCCGGGTTCGCCTCGCGGTAGGACGCGATACCGTACGCATCGATCAGGTTCTGGAAGCCACGCGTGAACTTGTTCGTGCGATTATAGGTCGGCGGTGCCTCGTTTGTGTCGATCACGTTCAGGAAGGATGGAATTGTGCTGCCAACGGCGGCCGACCCGTCCGACAGTGCCTTCTGCACCTTCGGCAGATCCGGCACCGGTACCCAGCACTCGCCGATCAGACACTTCTTCGTGACGTCCATGTTGAACAGGTTCAGCGTGTGGTAGATCGCTTTCATCTTCTTCACCATGATGCGCCAGTTAAACAGTTCCTTGGCAACGGTTGCCAGGACGATCGAACGGTGGTCCTGCGTTTGGTTCAGCACCATCTTCAGGTCCTCCAGGCGCGTACAGACACCCTTCACCATCTCGGTACGCTCCGAGCCGGTGCTCGGGCACGGATAGAGCGACACATGGTACCCGGTGCACACCTTCTTGATGCGTGCCTTCAGCTGCTCACCTTGGAAGAACGCCACAAAGATGGTTTTGAAGATTTCGTTGCCCTGCGGAACGATAGGGAAGTGATAAATTTACATTCGGGGTCTATTCTAAAGGGTAGTTGGGTTGATCTGGCCCTTATAATTTTTGAAAACCTTTTCACCATATGAGGGTAGTGCGACTTACCGTCGATGGATCCTCCAGCGGTTCCTCCAACTCCACCTGCCGCAAGAAGATATTGCCACGCGAGATACGCCAGAGCATCCGCTCGAAACCGGGCATCTTCTCGCGCTGGATCACACCCGCAACAAAGCCCAACCGTCCGCGGCTCTGTGCCACCGTCGGGTCCTCCGCGATCAGGTTGCTCTTGGCACCGTCCGTGCTCACGATCACCTCCTGCTCGAAGAAGAACGACTGCGTCCGCTCCAGCACGTGCTTCAGCTCGGTCAGCTCCAGATAGTTCGACTTCAGGTTGACCGCGTTCTGCGACAGCTCCAGTATCTCGTTTTCCGTCTTCTCGAGCCGTGCCTCCAGGTCGATAATTTCGCGCGGATTCGGCGCCCGGGGCCATTCGTCGACCGAGCACTCGGGAATCTGGACGCTGTCCTTGCGCACCTCGCCCTCGACGTAGCGCAGTTTGCGCTCCATCTCATCGCACCGGCGCACCTCGCTCACGAACTTGCGCTGGAACGCGTTCACGTCCGCGTTCAGCTAGGGAGGGACGGAAGAAAGTCAGCAAAACGGGCGGGGGGAATGGGTGTACGCCAAGCGTGGTCGCTTACATCGCGAAACTGGACGGCACCCGTTTCACCCAGCTCCGACACGGACGTGTAGGCCGCCTCCGGCTGGATAAACATCTGGCACAGGGCCATCTCCTCGCTCCGGAACATCATCGCCATGGTTAGGCGGTCAGCGGTCGGGGTTTCGGTCGCGCTGGTTCTTTTATCGCTACGGAATAGGGCAGACTATTAGAACACAACAGCGCTTAATTCGATAACAAAAAGCAAC
This sequence comes from Anopheles punctulatus, assembly GCA_000956255.1. NCBI lineage: Eukaryota > Metazoa > Arthropoda > Insecta > Diptera > Culicidae > Anopheles > Anopheles punctulatus. The sequence continues at coordinate 19,888 of JXXA01006283.1, forward strand.
AATGTAGCCGACGCGATACGCTCACTTCCACAGCCCGTAGCAGAACCCGTGACTTCGTCGATCACGTGACTGCCCCGCAGCGCAGCAGCAGATCGTTTCTGCAACAGCACGAACGCAAAATCAATCACCTGACCAGAGCGGACACTCAATCGTTTTGGACACTCGGTGTGGCGCTTAAACTTCTGCTGCTTTTCTGCGCAATCACGGCTTACTTTCACGGTTACCTCTCCACCCGTCGACCGTGGCGCCAGGTTATCGATCGTTGCGGAAATTTAAAGTTCAAGGACGTTTCACACCGACTCCCGTACGGAGCACTGACATGGACGGTGAATGCTGCTGCCTACTCTGGCTCTTCCGGTAGAGTGTCACTGACGACTGACTGGTTGTTGCGTGAAGCAGCGCGAAGCGTTCTCGACTAAGCTGCGATCGATCGAGGTTCTCCCCCACCACCACCACCACCACTAACACGCTAGCATCAGCAGTAAGCGAAGCGATGGTGTCGTTAATGGCACGAAACGTGCGTTTGTCGCGAGGGAACGGTTGGATTTGGATCGGAAGAAGCGAGTAAGTAAACAATCGACCCGTCGCACTGCTTGTTCTAACTCCACACGCCTCTGTCTAATGAGGGTGTGTTGTTTTGTTTGTACACCCGGTAGGTGAAGTCTCTTCGGTCACTGTATTAAAATATGGCTGTTTTTAGGCTCGCTTTTCAATGCCCAAATCACGTAATACCGGTCCGGGTCCGGTCGCTGCCGATCATCGCTTCGATCCGGCACACGTGGTATCGATTCGTTAGCGAACGAAAACTCACTTATTGGCAGATCCGCACTAATTTGCACCTCAAACACCGATCATGTGATGGGAGCACGATGATGGAGCCGGCCGACGGACACGTTCGATACGATACGCTGCACACACCACAGCACGGCAGAGCACTGCAGGCCCGACTTGTACGCGGTTATCACCGGGGCGTTCGGTTGTGATCGCGACCAACACGATCACGACCGCTCGCTGTATTGATGCCAACGCCAACACACATGCAAACGGCCTCCGGGTGGCACGGGGTTCGGAAGGTCACGCGTACGGAGCGCGTACGGTGAGCGAAAGCGCGAAGGCTTTTGTGATCTGGTGCGTCTCGCATGCCTCTTCCTTTGTCCCCTTCGACGCTTCGTGCAGCCATTTTCGATGCCCGATCGGGACGTTCGTGGTGTGGTGATAGGGGTGTGACGTATCGGCGCACTTGCACTTGTCCCGGTTGCGGAACGCAACGAAGGCTCAAGCATAATTTAGTGATGGTAGCTTCCGTGCGCTTGTATTGTCGCCTGTTTCATGCTGGTGGGATACGATGAGCCTGCCGTCTTCTCGGCCGACCGTCCCGTCTGTTGGTTTTGCCAAGTAAACATTTGCATTTCGCGCGCCACATGAGACTATCTCTCATTGGCCCGTGCCACTGGCTGCTACTGGTTTTCAATTTTAAATTCTTAATGGCTTAAATGACGGAATTGCGATCGGCACGTGTTTCGGTAGATCTATTTTATACAACTTTTTATTTCAATAATCACAACTTTTGGCTCGCTTAAACGAGTTTAAAATATGCATGAAATATTTCCAAAATATTCAAAGCTGTTAATTTACAATATATTGTTTTTAAGTTTTCAGAATATCGTAACTAGTGTTTATGTTAAAAGAAACTCCTAAATGTACTTGGCTAAATACAGGAAAGTATAAATTTGTTTGTTTACTATTCCCCATAAATTAAGATATAGATAATTTAGATTACATTTAATGTACTCAAAAATACATTTGAGAATTCATGCCTAAAGCGACAAAAAGTTGCTCATCCCTGATCCTCAAACGTATGCGCCAGAGTTTATTTTTTTCGTGTTGAAATACAAATTGAAATAGATTCCTTCAAACGATTGATGTACACACGCCATCATTTTTTTCCATTTTATCATTGTTTCCATATTTAATACATTTTTAATTCAATAAAAAGGTTATCAAGAAAATACTTTGAAATGATTCCACGAGATCTAATATTCATATATCAATTAAACTAGTTACAACAGTTTCTATGCTGAACAGAATTAACGTCATCATACTAAATTTACAAAAAAATTACGCTGATTTTTCGTTCAGTAGCAAAACCGCATTTTGGGAATCTTAGAAGTTTTTATTTAAAAAAAATATTCCCCAAACCTGAGGATCGTCGATCGAGATTTACGTGTAACGATCCTTTTTGCCGCCAGGACCTATCGTTCGTTGCTCTGGCGCTTGAACTTTGCCGCGATCTACGCTCTCACGCATACATCAACACGCTAGTATGCTTGTCAGCGGTGAATGGCTGTAATAATTTATGTTCCATTGGTGGAAGAGATGTTAATTTAAAGTAGATATGGTTATTTGCATGTAAAATAAAATAATTAATCTTAGAAACATTATTTTCTACTGTGTGATATTAAGTTTCAAAAAAATTAACATAACAATTTGGTGTTTGTTAGTGCATTCTATACCATTGTTTATTTTAGTAGTGGTATCTACGTTTAGCAGCATTCTGCGTTTATTCGGCTTCTTCCTCCTCTAGCAAAGCCTTGAAGGAGAACGGCTTGAACGCATAGCCCAAACCTTCGTAGAACTTGCTCATGAACTCGACCCTGGGGGAGAAAGTTAAAAAAAAAACAATTTGTTTGAGTTCGTTTCTTTTCGGAACAGCTGCCTTTTCGTCTTACCAGTGCAGACGGAGTGTGTGCAAGAAGGCGGACAGTCCCTCCATGCCGACCAGGATACCGATGGTCAGTACAGACCACGGCCAGAACACGAGCCAGATCAAGATGGCCCCGATGTACGAGTCATTGCTCAGACCAATTTGGAACACCATGTTGTACAGCACCTCCGAAAGCTCTGCAAACAGTAAAAACGATTTATATGTGTTTTGAAGACCAAACGCGAGTCTCGAGCGAGCTTAAGACTTACGAGCGTGAGCCAGCGACAGTGCCCACAGACGCAGATAGGACGCGGTGTGGGAGATGGTACTGAGAATGTACTCGATCGTGTGGATGGCCTGATGGATGAAGATTTCACTCATCGGCTCATCGTCGTGGTGGTTCGATGATGACTGGTGCGCCCCTTCCGATCCGTGCTCAGCGCTTTGGCCCTTGCGTTTGAACATGATGTAGAGCGGTTTGGCTAGCAGCAGCCACGGGATGCAGATCAGTCCAAGCACGATGAAGATCACCTGCAGCGTGTCCTGCCCTTCGAACATAAACTCTTTGCATGTTTCAAGCGGCTCCTGACTCTTGAACAGCATCATGTTGATGAACATGATCAGCACGGACGGCGCGCAGCCCGGCTTCAGGTGATCTTCGTCCGTGACGGCGGTGTACATGATCCACTTGAAGAACATCATGAAGCACATGTACGCGAACAGCAGCACCAGGAACAGCATCTGGGGAATGAACTCGAGCAGAATGTTCACGCGCCTTTTGAAGTGGTTGTGGTTGACCAGGCTCATGCAGACACCGAAGATCATGTGCACCACTCCGAAGATGATCGACAGCTTCATCTTGAAAGAGTTCAGGAAGATGATCTTGTTGGTGGCCAGCATCCAGAGGGGATCCAACCCATACCAGTAGACCGTCTCCGAATAGTCTACGGAAGGATTCAGCTGCAGCTCCTTGTTTTCCATGATCGTGGACGTGTTGTAGTTGATGCTCCACGACGATCCGAAGATGTTCATCGGCTTGGAGAAAAGATCGTTGTACACGAACCCGGTGTACATGGAGAAGATACCCATGAGCAGAATGATGTAGCGCCCACCGAAGAACAGCTGCCAGATTTCTTCCTTGTTCTTATCCAGCGTCTTTTCCCACAGCACCATCCACAAGCCGAGCAGGAGCAGAATCATACCGTGTCCCAGATCGCCGAACATAATGGCGAACAGGAACGGGAACGTGATGATCGTGTACAGGGCCGGGTTCGCCTCACGGTACGAGGCGATACCGTATGATTCGATCAGGTTCTGGAAGCCACGCGTGAACTTGTTCGTGCGGTTGTATGTCGGCGGCACCTCATCGGTGGCGATAATGTTCAGGAACGACGGAACGGCACTGCCAACGGCGGCCGATCCGTTCACCAGGGCCGTTTTCACGTCCTGCAGACTATCGGTCGGCACCCAAGCCTCTCCGAACAGACACTTCTTCGACACGTCAACGTTGAACATGTTGAGCGTGTGGTAAATCGCTTTCACCTTCTTGGCGATGATCTCCCAGTTCGGTACCTCCTTGGCAACGTTCAGCAGTACGCGCTGCCGCTGATCCTGCGTTTGGCCGAGCACCATTTTGAGGTCCTCGATGCGAGTGCGCACTCCACGGAGCATTTCCTCGCGCTCGTTGTACTCGTTCGGGCACGGGTACAGAGAGGCATGGTAGCTGTTGTAGAAATGGGATCGAAAAAAAGTAGCATTGTATGAACGGAGTCTATAAAGAAGGCAATATTCTTTACAAAAAAAAACCTACCCAGCACAAACTTTCTTCACTCGGGACTTTAGCTGTTCTCCTTGGAAGAATGCGACAAACACAATCTTGTGAATCGAATCGCCCTGCGGGAAAACATCCAAGATAAAAGGAAAGTAAGTAAACAGATGGTAATGCTCATGTAAACAGCGATATGACGATGTGTGCCTACAGCAAAAGAAAAAAAAATACAACGACCACCATTTGGTTGAATCACAAAAATGAGGACAAACGATTTTTTTATCATTTACAATGCGTTGTTGGCATTACTGATGGTGTCTTGAAGCTGTTACATAATTTTTACCTTACAAATAAACGCCGCTTTGTGATTTGTCCATTTGCCCGGTAAAGACTCTTCTCCAATTGCTTTTTGAAGCAATATTCGGTAATCAATTTTGATTTCTTACATCTGATTGCAATGAAACAAAGGTACCACAAATTCCACGGTTCTCCATTACACCCCGTGACCTTATCTCCCACTACTCAACAACCCCATGTGACCAGCGTTTCACAGCAGTCACACGCTTGTGAAACACACACTTCTAACAGCACACCACTCGATCTCCCTTGTGACGTCTGTCACACGTCCCGTGCGAGATAATAATTGCCCTCTTATTTCACTCACCGTTTTCGGATCAACCAACGCTTCCTCGAGGTTGGCCTGGCGCAGGAAAATGTTACCACGTGACACGCGCCACAGCATGCGCTCGAAACCGATGACACGCTCCCGGGAAATGACACCGGCCACGAAGCCGAGCGGTTTGCCATCGTTCGCCGCCTCACCACCGGTAGCCTCCAGGTTCTGCACGTTCGACTTGTCCGAGAAGAATACCTACCGCAAATGGATGCCACAGATCCAGCTGTTAGTTAGCAGCTAGTCCTGTACCGGGTAAAATCTTACGTCACAATACCTGCGTCTTCTCCAGCACGTTCTTAAGTTCCGTGAGCTCCATGAAGTTTTGCAGCAGCGCATTATTGTTCTCCGACAGCTCGACGATCTCGTTTTCCGTCTTCTCGAGCTGCGCCTCGAGGTCGATGATTTCGCGCGAGTTAGGCGTGCGCGGTATTTCTTCCGGCATGTCCGGGATCGTCACCGAGTCCTTGGTGATCTCGCGCCGGATGTAACCGATCTTGCGCTCCATCTCTTCGCAACGCCGGATCTCGCTGGTGTACTTACGCTGGAACATGTTGATATCCGCGTTCAGCTGCACCACGACGGAGAACATACAGGAAACAAGATGTTATCTTGAAGATCCTCACCAGACCCGGGAGATGGTTTGAAATTAGGACTCACATCACGAAACTGGGCTACGCCCAGCTCGCCCAGCTCGGCCACCGACTGGTAGGCAGCTTCCGGTTGGATGAGCAGCTGCACCATGCTCATCTCCTCGCTTCGGAACATCGCACCCATGGTTGCGGGATGATTTCGCAAAGGAAGGAATTACCTTCCTGCTGCACTCGTAAGAGAAAAACCGAACCGATGGGGACACAAACTATTCGCAGCACTACACACTCTGTGAACACACACACTGGCTAGCCTTAGTTCCGACGACTGCTCCGTGCCACGGTCGAACGGCATCTGCTACGCGGAGTGAAGAACCAATCTTCGAGTCGTCGAGTGATAGCGATATCTTATTTCAGATCCACGGACATTTAGTATGATACGGTTCTCATACCGCGATAAGAACGTCACGTGAGGCTCTAGGTGTTCAAGAAAACTCCCGGCAGTCATATGATAACTTTCTTCTCGTGGTTACGTTCAATCAGTCTTTGCTGTTAATTCAAAAACAATCTCGCTTTTCTTCCCTATTTCCTAACCTTAAAAATATTTCAACCCAATAGCAATGAACACGACCTAAGGCTTTATCTAATTTAAATAGAATACTGCTATTTCCTACTCCATAAATCTCCCGTAACGAGGTCCATAACAGACTGTTAATCCCAGTCTGTCCACCAGGTGGAAAGGTGGGTAAGGCCGGGGGCTTAAAGCGAATAGCTTGTTGAAGGGCTTTTTCGGCGAACACTCGACGCGATCCGTGCGATAACGTTAGCGATAAGGAAATATCTCGCACCTCCTTCCACCGGTTGCGAGTGACGCGCGGACATCGGTAGTATCGTGGCAATTAGGCACACAAGTTTATCTGTTACTGGTGCCCAGAAGCCTTCTGCGATTGTAACGATAATTGGACAACAAGTCTAAGCGTTAAGGGCTCTCCGCTTCTCCCGAGGGCTAAACAATGCAGCGAATGTGCTATTTTTCTCAATTAGCGAAAAGGTAGGGAGGGCATGGGTTCACATGGAATGGCCATTAGAAATATTAACGACTGCTTTCAAATTTGCACAAGGCTCACATTGTTTCAAGATTTTTTGTGGGCCATCTGAAGCGACAGTCGCAGTCTCTATTTGAGTATGATAGGACTACAATTCTTTTTAGTTTTTAGTAGTTTCAAATAAAACAGAATAGATTTTCAAACACCTGGAATTGAGTGTGAACAATTCATTTATTTGATTTGTTTGACCGTCTATCGCAACATTTTTTTACACAGTGCACAGTGATCAAAATTTATGCTGATTATGGGCAACATTTTTAGTCGTGTTATTCTTTCTACTACTGAAGGATTTACACATTTTTTACTTCTCCGTTTGCAATGAGAAATTTGAGAAAGCAAAAACCTTCTTGGTGTTAATGATTCAAATTGTTTTTTATTTTCTTTATATGATAACATTATCGCACCGACGTAAACTCTTGCGATATTTTTTTTTCTTTTTCATAGCACAATTTTACTCAACCGTAACGCTCTCCATTCATTTAGTTTTGACCTTTTCGGCCAGTTCGCTTGGTTTGAGCACACCACGCTCGGTGATAATGCCCGTTATCAGTTCGGCTGGTGTCACGTCAAACGCCGGGTTCCAGCAACCGATGCCGGGTGCAGCGATCCGTTGTCCGCCTATGTGCGTTAGTTCCTGCTCCGGACGCTCTTCGATTTTGATGCGCGAACCATCCTGAATGGCGACGTCGATCGAGGTAAACGGAGCGGCTACGTAGAATGGAACGTCGTGATGTTTCGCAACTACCGCCAGCTGGTAGGTGCCAATTTTGTTCGCCGTATCACCGTTGGCAGCGACACGATCTGCACCCACGATAATGGCATCAACTTTGGTGCTGTTGAGTAGTGCAGCTACCATGCTATCCGTGACCAGCGTTGCTGGAAGTTTATCATGCACCAGCTCGTAGGCAGTCAAACGCGCGCCTTGGTTGTATGGGCGCGTTTCCGTGCAGTAAACGTGTTCTGGAGCAGGAATTGTATCATTTTAGGCAATTCATTTAATCGTGACTAGCGAGATTTGCGTGTACAAACCTAGGAGATTCCTTTCGTTAACACTTCGTATCACTCCTAAAGCGGTTCCATACCTGGAAAAAAGTGTTTTGTTCAGGATCATTGCTCATTAAACGCTTATTATATCTAAATTTAACTACCCCGCCGTTGCTAGTGATCCAGTGTTGCAGTGAGTTAATAATTTAAGGGGCCGATCTACACCTTTCAGGAGCGCATTCGCACCATTCTCACCTATGGCTCGATTATCTTGTATGTCTTTTTCAAGCATCTGTTCGATAGACTTGATAATCCTGAAAATAGCAGACAGCATCTCTTTTAAACTTGTTTTGAAAACGAACAAAATAAAGACCTTACTGGTGTTTCATTCCTTCCACGTTAACCGTCTCATCGGTCAAAAGATTCTCCGCAAGCGCTTTCACTTCATCGGCCGCCAGCTTCAAATTTACTGCCGTGGGGCGGGATGTGACGAGATACTGCAGATGCTGAATAACCTCGCTCTGGAGTGCATGCTTCGTGTCGTACTGTTTATCGTAGATTTCCACCACAAGCGATAAACATCCCACGATGGCGATGGCCGGTGCACCTCTCACCTAATAGAATACCGGATAGATTATTTACATTTCGCACCGCACAATGTATCTGCCCTTTCGTACCTGCATCTTGTAAATCGCCTCCCAACCATCTTTAACACCGGCGATCGGAATGTACTTCGATTCGGCGGGCAGCAGTAGTTGGTCGAGAATTTGCAGCTGACCTGCTTTGTACTTTATTGCTTCGAGAGTCATCCTTCTGCACGTTAGAAACTGTCTCGATGCGCCTTATGTTCACGACAAATATTCTAGAAAACGGAAACGGTAACACCACCGCTTATCACAAACGAAGGGGTTGTTTACATTTCGTATGCGCCGACCGGGTGACGTTTGTCGTTTGACAGCTTGGTGGCAGTGTTTCTTAACGCGGAGAATCTGTTTGATGCGCTAGAGCGCGGCATTTAAATTTTAAATAGCTCATGAAACGTGCTTAAGCACATGTTTGGAAGAGAGACTACTATGTGTTTCAACATACCTGGGAGCTGCTCTGTAAAAACATAGTACATTTATATTAAATTTGATTCCAAACACACGCTGTAATGTTTAATAGAAGCAATGAGGCTATAATCTCTCAGAAGGATCAACATATTCCTTAAATAGTCTACAAGACAGCAGTCCTATTAATCATTTTTCATTCATAATTTGTCTAGAACTTAGCCATGTGTCCAGATTGGATGTTAATGCCAGTTTTATCCTGTTACAGATGTACGATGCTACAAGACAGCAATAAGAATAACTGAGAATTCAAAGGACGCATAGTTTATTGGTTTGATTCACGTCAAACGCATAGCAACTTTATGTTAATACACAGCAAAGCAATGATGGATCAAATTTAAAAATTTCAATTTTCAATTCGTGACACCCAATTCGATTCATTGAAATGGAATAGAATAAATACATCAAGAAGGCGTTCTATGCGTCGCCCCGAGCCGATCGTTATCTTGCATAAACATAGATAAAAAAGGTAGCTTCACTTCCGGATTGTACACAATCGGAGCCCGGATTTGGAACTCCTTCTACAGCAACGAGAAAGGATTGGCGGTTGATCGGCGTCAATCAGTTTCCAGCAAAACCCACGCCGTGCCTTCAGCATTGAAAAGCAGCGTGAGCGCTTGGGATATTCCACACACCAGGCATCAGGGATGCGCAACATGTGCCGCACGCAGCGGCGCATCTCTTCCTCCCACGGTGTGCCTTATGCTTTGGAGGATCTTTCTCGCTTTTCCACCAGCCGCGCACCACAGACAGACACCCGGCCACATGCGCTCCAGACGTTTCGGGTGTGTGTG